>JAPYZP010004710.1:0-10916 GCA_030522985.1 Torymus sinensis
CATGGATCATTTTTTCACGGGTATATACTATAAATATAGGAGCGATAAATTAGGTTGGAGGAAGCTACGTGCCAATATATTGGCAGCGGTTTTTTTCAATCAACTGTTAGCATTCGAATGTTTATATTGAAAAATCAATTATGAAACTTATATACGAATTAATCAAACAAATGGAATCTCTTTTAAAATTATAATAAAGGAAAACATATTTTGAATTGGTTCAGACCTCTCATGAAAAAGGATGAGTAATTTATTCACTATTCCCATGCGATAGAAATATTTCTTATGTTTTCAAGTTTATAACAGAAGTAGCTGGGACAAACTTTATGCCTTAAATTTTGATAATAAAATTTTGACAAGGAAAAATTTTCTTTTAAGCATCGACAGATATGCTTTAAATTGTGATTTATTAATTTCATGTTAGTGTTTAGTGTGACACTATATCTTATAAATTAATGGTCAATTGAAGATGGCAGTCATTGAAAAGGATTGTTAAAACAGTAATATTTCATAGATAACACCTATTTGGCTATTCGTCAATACTTGCTTCGACAGATATTCAGCATAACCCGATTTTAAGTGTTTTATGGCCTTTCTTTTTACGTTTTTAAGTGCTTTAACCTTCTATAACTTTTTAGAGAACGTTTATCCCATATTCATCAAGGTCTTATTTTGAAGATCTTTAATAAAGGAGAATTTTAAGATCCAGCTGGAAATTCCAACACCACACGTAGCACTGAAATTTCATTTCACAGGTTTTTTTTTCAACGGTGCATTGTCAATTTTCGTGGCATTAATCTAACAAAAATTTTACCCAATTGTACTGACAATTTGGAAACTTTTTCCCATACAATGTACTATCAAGGAGCGCGGGAGCGCTCCGAAGGTAAGTATAGAAGAGTCTTAGAACGACCGCGTGATGATATACATTGAATAGAAAATATTTCAAATTTTTCACCAAAGAATATCATAAAAAATGCCTTTTAATAAAAAAAAACAAAATTTTGAAATTTTGAGGTTAGAATAACTTTTGAGAATTAGAAAATAACACGCCCAAAATGTTTTCTGTGTTTTTTTATCATATTCAACAAATTTAACCAGGTTTCAAAGGATGTAAAATTTTCACCTGGCTCTTTTCTCACCATTTTTAGCCAAACGAAAACCTTTAGTTACAGAAGGATGAAGAAAATATTCCGCTAACGGTGGCCGAATTACCCCAAGTTACCTTACATACAATATGAATAATATGTGCTTCAAGACTTGATGAGCATTTTTTCACTTAGAGTGTAGTTTTAGAAAAAGTAGCGCACAGGCTAAACTGAAAAGCATAATAAGTAATTTCTTCGCTTTCCGCGGGAAAGTATCACGAATTATCAGGGCGGACCCGCAGCGTGCAGAAGAAGCCCGCCTTTGAAGTAATTAGCGCAGCGTTTCTTTTGCGCGCTTGCGCCAGCTCGGCCTTATTTAAAGTCATACAACGCTCTAATGAAAATTTCTGCTCTTGCAGTATCAAAAGCGAAGATCCTGGGCAACTCGGAGCTCTACATCAAGAGCAGCAGCGACATCAACCTGACCTGCATCGTGCTGCAGACACCTGAGCCGCCGTCCTTCATTTACTGGTGAGTTTAATTGCGTCAGCTAGCTGTCGCGCCACGCTACCGTGCGTTGCGCTCGAATCCAATTTCCATCATCCCTCCGGATTATGAGAGTGCGCACCGGCCGCCGCTCACGCTAAACAATCGCAATGGGAGAAACTCTAGTGATTACTTTTCAACCGGCCTCTAGCTGGCTCTCGCCCCGCGAATTTCCAACTTTTACTTGCAAGCGAAAGCTGATCGGATATGCCTAATTATTTCTCTTTCCGCGCTCAGCTCCTTAACTAACTTTTTCTCAATTAGGTACACGAAGCGTTACTTGACAAAGGTTTACGGGGACAGGGGCCGAGCTAAGGATCGAAGCGCTGTCCTGTTTTATAGGCGCAGTCTAGCACCGAGACGTAAAAATGCGTATCGAATAAAGTTTGCCTTAATCCGTTAGCAAGGGAATCAGGTCTTTCATTATCGCTGTTCTGGCTCAGTTACATCCTGTCGGTGCTATTCATTAGCAATAACCGCCCATCATTAAATTATTAGTCATTCACAGATCCTGTACTAATTGAAACGACTTGGCGCGAGTCAATCCAGAAAGAAAATGACAAGAGAGCAATAAAATCATTGAGATCAGATTTCGTCTTGTTGATATAAATTTCACTTGAAAACATTCTCTTCATAACGAGGGAGTAAGCGAATTCGGGACGCTATAAAGTCGAGTGCCATTAGATTGAGAGCGGGAGCATCACAAGTGAATATTTCATCAACTCTCTCGACAAACTCGCTCACGTACGGACTGACTGCGGGTTATCAAAATTCAATGACTTTTTTATGAGCATTTCGCTTTACATAATCACATTTATCGTCGGCAGTTCCCCCGGCCTCGCGAGCCCTATATTCCCTATATTCACTTAGGCGCGCGGGTATATAAATTATTGAAGTTTATGCAGGCGCTCAGAGCAGCAATATAAGAGGAGGCGAATAAACGAATCCTCTCTCTGTTTGATTGTGTCACAGGTACAGGGGCGAGCACGTGATAAATTACAGCCAGCGCGGTGGGATCAGCGTCATCACGGAGAAGCAGACGCGGACGTCGCATTTGCTGATCTCGCGCGCTCTCCCGGCGGACTCTGGCAATTACACCTGCGCCCCGTCGGCCGCCGAACGGGCCAGCGTCCTCGTCCACGTGCTCAACGGTGGGTGAGTCGTTCCGCAGTTCCCATCACTCCCTCTTCCCCTATAACGAGAGGAATGGCCCCGCGAGTCGCTTTAAGCCCAACTCTATGCCCCTTTTTTGCGCACAGCGGGACCAGAGAAGGGGACACAGAGAGATAACACGCGCACCTTTGCGGACTCGCATGCATGAAGCCGAGTGCAGTGCACCCGCGGTTGTTTGTGACCGAGCACAGGCTGCTGAGTCTTGCCTCGACGAGCCCAATCACGTTAATAAGTTATCACTTCGACATATGGCTTCGGACCCGCGCTGAATGATTAAACGATGGCCTGCTCGCAATTATTCGGTGCATCTTTATTTTTATTAAAGTCATCGTATCTTATTGCATTTATAGCGAACAAACATACTCAACACGACTATTAATCTTCGCCATTAGGAAGCCGCTGCCAATTCATTGGCATTTAGCTCAAACTTTATTTATTGATGCAGTCGAAAAACGCTAAATGCCAAAATTTATAATTATTATACGCTTACACATAAGCTTCCGATAACTATGTCTTATATACATAGTTCTTTTCACATTTCAAAATATTGAAAAATCTTTTTCTGTCTTTCGGTCGATTTTGTTACTAAAAACACTAACTACTATTCCCTTTCGAATGCTACACATCCGATTCAGATACATATAGAGCCGTTCTCGAGAAATTACGATTGAAAATATAAAAGTGAAAAAAATTTTAATCTCAAATATCTCTGAAATTTATGAATCAATCCATTTGCCAAAAGAACTCACTGGATTGGTATACAAAATCTAACCCTGCAAAGAATTTCAAAGCGATTAAACCAATTTCACTTTAGTTATGCAACGACATACAAAATCACTTTTTTCTATGAATTTTTTTTTCTCCAAAAGTAATCAATAAACAACATAAAAATTTAACATGTTACAGTACTCAATATTCTTTATAACCAAAAAAATACTCATGTTAATGTCTTTTTTGAAATTAGAAATATAACCTATTTACAAAAAATGACGTTTTTATCAATAACCTAAGACGAAATATAGCTATCGACCTTTTTTTTTTTAAATTGTAGAGAATTTTATCCTTTTTACAGACAAATCATGATGTATAAATAATATTCATTTTAAATATTAAAAAATCGAATATAAAAATATTTTAAATTCAAAAATCGCTATAAAACAAATTGAATTTTACAAAAATAGAATATTGACCCAAATTGTTGAAGCAAAATCTAAAAAATGATCCCTCTGTGGGGGTTTATTCTGTAACTTTTAACACGCGATATATTGATTTAAATCCAATGATTTAACGCTCAATTTTACATGGTTTTGTACATCTATATATACAAAAATAGCGCGCGATAAGCCTTACTGAATAAGGTCCCTGGTTAAAATCGTTCGAGTCGATTTTCTAAAAATAGTGTATTTCGATTCCAAATTTGCTAAACATCATTCCTAACACATTTTCTCAAAAACTTTTTTTTTACTATTACAAAGCTTCTTCTAGGAGGAAGCAAAATTAATTGAATACTTTTTGGTAACGGGTTGCCAAACTTGTTCAAAATGTTCTATCATGAATTGGAAATTGTTTTGCATTGCCTCATAATTCTGTTTTCCTAAATTTAATTCAAACAGAGCGTATTCTTTCGGTAATGTTAATGTTTATGTATGTGTATAACCTGTTTTACTTGGTACGTAATTCGCTATTGACATCCGCTAAGGCTTAATAAATTTATGCCTTTCATCAAGTCTTATATAACTGAGCTTGAAGATGAAATTGATTTACTTAATTATGCCATGAGGGAATAATTATTTTTATTATAACGATTAGCCAACATCATTACTGTAAAGAATTTGACACATTCAGTAGTATTGTTTGAAAAGATCGTTTATTAGAACAAAAAACTTATTCTGTCAGTACTTCTCTCCGATGAAAATAAACAAATTTACAAGAAATCGATTTTATTTTAATTCGTGCAAGCCCAGAACGTCGCGGCCGTTTGCTCATTTCCTCTCGCGATTTTTCGTAACGAGAAGCCCTGAAAAAAAGAAGACGAATACTACTCGACGCTGCGATACCTATCAACAGATTTGGCGCAGCACTCAATTGAGCGCCGCACCAATGTTTACGCTCCCGCCCCCCCCCATTTCATCGGCAAACTTATCGGACATTCAATCCGCCGACTCGCCCGACGACGGATGGAGACAACGATGCGCGCCGACAGTATTTTCTGGCGTTCCGGGACGCCGGGATATTTTGACTTCCCGTGATGAGACCAGCGAGAGATGTCCTCCGTAATTGACTTGCTGGAAAAGAGAAATGCAAAAGAAACGTGGTATTTATACGGGGAATTACAGCCAAATTGGATTGTCTTTTTTCTCTATTCAATTGTCTGCAATGCTTACGAAGATAAGAGGAAATGTTTGCTCGAAGGCTATAGGCTATTCGAATAAGAAACGAAACATTTTTACTGACACGAATCCTTTTTATTTCAAATTTTATTAAAACTACAACTGATTCATATTATGGAAAAAATATATTTATTTTAAGGGTTTGAAATCTGATTTTGAATAAATATCTCTTATCCTTCTCTGCATGCTGTCAATGAAATCAATCTTTATAGTTCCGAATACTTAGCATTATAAATATTTGATAAATTTTAGATGGAAATAAGAATAATGTAGCAAACGAAGTCAATTTTCTTCTAACAATATATCTCGTATTAGGGTCAAGAGATTGTAAAAGTGTGTGTAGACTGGTCCGCGATGAGGGTGCAGCCTGAGCGAGTTTCTGTGTTTCTCTTTCTTCGCGCACTCTGCAACAGTACACAGTACACTCTTGGTCCGTTTGAAAAGTGACTGCACGCTACTCGGGCGAAAACTGCCTTCGGAGAACCAAAAACCTTTCGACGTCCTTCTCTCTTCGCCTGACCTCGATGCAGGTGATCAGCCCCTTGACCCCTAAAGCCTAAGCGGGCTCTTTTCTCATTTCTTCGCCGCCAAACAAACTCCCTTTCTTTCGCTTTCTTTCCCGCGAAATGGCCTAAATAGAGTCCGACTTTATGTGTGCCGTAAATCTGACGGATACCGATAAACTAAACGGTAAAAGTCGTAAACGGACTGGGAGCGGGAGAGAGAGTAGCAGCGCCGCTCCCTGCAAGTCGCGCGCTCCGTTTATACCGCGCGTCAGCTCGTGGCTCCTCATATCGCCCGTCCGCTCAAGGAGAGGCAGGGAGGAGAGAACAAGTCCGGGGAGCAGAGGCAAACTGGAGAGTAAATTCGAGGCACAAGTGCGTGTGACGATGAAAACCAAGTGGAGTTGAGCTTCCTCGCTGTATTATGCGTATTTATACAGAAGAGGGGCACGAGGCCGTTGAATGGCCGCGACAGCAGGATAATTGGCCGTAAACATAGAAACTCGGCCTTTAGCACGTTTTTATATGCGCCAGGGAAATAATTTGCCGCGGCAACGATGGAACAGCGAAATTCCAAGGGAATTCTGCGGGCCGACTGTTTATATGCGTGCACTACACGCTCCCGCAATGCCGTTTCTTCTCTTGTCGCACTTTGCTCCACAACTACATTACAATGAAACGAGTTATTAACTTTACAGCTGCTTTATATTCAATCAATTTATGAATATTAAATATTTATGGCTCTTTGCGGGATATTTAATTATTTTTACCGTAAATGGAGCCAGTGCTGGACACTTTTCAATACGAATCTCGTTGTTATATTAAACACAATTATAATTAAATAGCTATCGGCTTCTGTAGTAGGCAACGTTTATTTATTTCGAATTTCGACTGAACATTGATGTTATTAAATATATCCAACTACTGCGTGATAATATGGTAATTCATAAAGTTATCATATTAAACATTTATATACTATAGTTTGTTTAATGTCGGCTCATTACTGGATACTTTATTAGCTTAAATTTTCTCTTAAATAAATACATTGTGGTTAATGCTCACTAAACGCGTGCCAGCTAATATATACGTGAAGATGAACGAGTAAATTGATCATTGTAAAATATTGAATAGAAGGGAGCTAGTGTCGAGCTTACTATTAGCATGCAAGAAACGCAGCGTTCTTAAATCGTGCAAGGTATATTTCAGGACTGCGATGACTTCCTGCCTCAGCAGCACAAGAAGGATGAGGCGTCGTCGCGTCCCAAATATTATTATACGCAAGGGCTCCATACATCTCTCTCTCTCTCTCTCTCTCTCTCTCTCTCTCTCTCTCTCTCTCTCACTGTCTCTCTCTCCATCTCTCTCTGCTCCTTTCCAAAAGAATATCATAGGTAAAGTAAATTATGGTAACATAGAAGTTATGGATTATTTTATAACAAAAAATTGTACATTGTTTAAAAAAGCACGAATTTTAATGCGCTGTCATTTGATGAATTTCAATTTAATGGACATTGAAATTTATTTAAGCAATATTTGTTTAGCAAGCATAATTTATTGGTTGCCACAGGTTTATTTTCCGGCAAGTGAACTGAATGACTTGAAATTGGATCGGGACTCAGATGATTAGAGTGCCCGTGCCAAAATGACTTTTATGTGGATATTCTATTTTTCATTTTTAATCAAAGTATATTATACAGAATGGTGAAAAAAATTGTCGTAAGTAGTTTTCAAAGGCATACGGAGTTATAAGAAACACAACTTACAAATTTGATTTCAGAAAAACTTGTATTTTGTGTTTACAGGGTTATTACCGCAGGATTACTTTTCAAAGATTCAATCAAATGAGTTGAAATTTCAGATGAGCATTTGCTTTTACATTTTTAACAGCTTTTGTTTGCTACTTTTTTGGAAAATTTTTTGAAAAAAGAAATAATAAAATTACATAATTTTTTATAAAATATACTGAAAAATGAAATTTTCCATGAGAAACTAAAATTAAAAATGGGTTTTAAGGAAATCTAGCAAATAAAAGCAGTCACCCGAATATAGAAACTAAGATTTATCCGATTCCCAAGCCATTTAATTTTAATTTATAAGTCACAGTTGGGACTTGTGTAAGCATAAATAAAAAAGAAAGCCATTTCATGATGTTCCTCCAAAGAAAACCTGTGGCAATCAATAAATCACAATTAACTGCTTAATAAGATGTACACAAGATATGAATATTATCAACTAATTATAGGCACAAATTGTAGGTTATAACACTAATTATTAGTCGGAACAAGGGACTGGGGTCAAGAAAAGAAAAATAACGGCGGGGGTAGCACAGGGCTCGATTCTTGGCCCCGATATTTGGACGTGGGCTACGACGAGGTGCTGGACCTTCCGATGCCGCCGGAGGTCTACCTTGTCGGCTATGCAGACGATTTGCTCATCGTCATCGAGACCAAGGACACCCGACTGGCCCAGATTAGACTGACCCAGGCTACGAGACGGATTAAAGGATGGATGCAAAGCCGGGGACTACAGCTGGCAATGCAAAAGACAGAGTTACTATACCTGACGAGAAAATGAATAGACACGACGATACTCATGATGGTGAGGACGTCCGTTCTGCGCCCTGGACAGTACACTAAGTACCTAGGGGTGACCTTGGATACGAAGATGACCTTCTGGCCGCACCTTACGGTGCGTCGCTGAAAGGGCGACATCAAAGACCACTGCTCTCGCCCGCCTCATGGCGAATACGAAGAGACCGAGACGGAGCGGGCGCCGACAGCTTATGACGGTGACCCACTCGATACTCCTATACGGGGACGAGATATGGGCCGACGCGACGCGAACCGAGAAGTACCGCAAAAAGATCGCGGCGGTACAGAGACGTGGGGCGCTGCGTGTCGCGTGCGCGTACCGCACCGTTTCGGAGGCAGCGGTACTGGTGATCGCCGGGGTTGTCCCAATAGACTTCCTAGCTCTCGATCAAAAGAGGATCTACGAGCACAGCGAAGAAAAGAGAAGAGCGAGGGCCTCCACAGACGGACGAACGGAGACACTGACGGCCTGGCAAACCCGTTGGACGGACGGCGACAAAGGTAAGTGGACGAGACGACTGATAACGGACGTCCGACCCTGGCAGAAAAGGAGGGCTGGGGAGGTGAACTTTTACCTAACCCAGTTCCTCTCCGGACACGGGTACTTCCGATACTACCTGCACCGGATCGGGAAGGTAATGACCCCAAACTGCAAAAACTGTAGACATGACAGCGACGACGCGGAAAACACATTTTTTGTGTGTCTCCGCTGGACACCCTAGAGACACAGACTACAGACAAATACGGGTGACATTACACCGGACAACGTCGTGACACTGATGCTATCGAGCAAACAAAACTGGGACGACATAGGATTCTACGTAACTCACCGTGAAAACTGATACGGAAGACAAAGACTAGACAGACCAGACAAGACAGACTGCGATTGCCGCAGGGCATAGACCCGGCACCGGCCCGAAGTAATGTGCATAACAGTTCCGGGCCGGATTTCGGTGCACGCCGAAGGGAAAGTTTTGGGTGTTTAGGGGGTAGAAATCCCTCACACCACGGAGCTCGTCGCTCCGTGATCGTCTTAGCGGGCCTCCCTCCCTGGTGCAAGGACGGACGATCCGGAAGATTCACCTAGTACCTCGGAAAAACAAAAAAAAAATTATGAGGGGGAAAAAATTCTAATTTAAAGATTATACTTGCAATTATTTATTTATCAAAATATTTATTGTTATTTTATTGAGCGTTAACCATGGCTTGTCCCCTTAGCATGCAGGCAAGTGAATTATTATAATAAAAAGAATTTTTAAAATACAAATTACTATGAAAATTTTTATAAAAAAATAATTATATGTAACAAAATTATTACACATATCAGGAATTGTAATTTAAACATAAAAAGTTAAAAAATTTTTGCGTAAACATTTTCAAAGTACGCATCATAAAAGTCACCACCCTGTAATATAGTTCAACCATGAGCTGTCATATATTCATGTAACTTTTTCTTACACAAGTCACTCTATCTACCTGTTATCTGCAAATGTGAATTCATTAAACATCTTCTAAAACTGTTAATGTAATAATTTTATTAATTAAAAATATTACTTATGTCGACTGTAATTTACTATTCACTGATGAGAATTTTTCAATCGGTCTTACAGTCTTATAAATTAAATTAATTAATATTAATGGCAGTCAGATTGCCCTTGTTTATAATCACCCCCGCAGAATCTGAAAACAATCTGACTGGCGGGTGGCACAGTTGGTATAATTTTAATTTTGTAAACGCAAACTTTGAAAATGTTTACGCATAAATTTTTTATCTTTTTGTGTTTAAATTAGAGTTCTTGGTATGTGTAATATTTTTTATTAGTCATAATTAGTTTTTTATACAAATTTTTATAGTAAATAGATTAAAAAAATTTTATTTAAAAAATTCTCTTTATTACAACAATTCACTTGCCTGCACTTAATTGATTTCACCTCTTGCATGAGTTTATTGCTTTCTCAAAGAGGAAGCTTTGTAATGGTGAAAAAAAATTTTCAAACAAAAAATGTTTAAATACATGTTTTAAGACTTTTGGCACTAAAATCAATCGTTTTTGAGCAAAAAATTGTCGTGACTGTGTATGTGTGTGTGTGTGTGTGTGCGTGTGCGTGTGTGCGTGTGTGTGCGTGCGTGTGTGTGTGTGTGTACCATCTATAACTTTTGAACAAATTGACCGATTTTCGTTGGGTACAGCTTATTCGCTTCGTTTCGAAGGAGAATAGAGATAGCTTAACCTATTTTTTCATTTTTTCATTTTTCTTTTGTTTTATAAACAAAAAACAATTTTGAATTATTCATTTTTTTTTATTTTTAAATATATAACGGTAGATATTACCACTGTAACGTAGCGGATTTTTCCACGTTACTATCGCGCTACGGAGAGCGGATTTACTAGATGAATCCCCTCTATTTGGCAGCCAGGAGGAGAATCTTTCACCTAAGCGTCAGGGTCACTCGTATTTTTTTTTATTCTTAGCTTATTTTTTTTGTTATTTTTGTTTTCATGCGAGAAAATTGTATTGCGATGTGAAAAGCGCGTCGACGTACAGCTTTTCAGGGTAGCTGCCTTCCCGTCGGACTTCAGCGCCCGCCGTCTCATCGCCGGCCGCCTCGCCACCGTCGAGACG
>JAPYZP010004712.1:0-15456 GCA_030522985.1 Torymus sinensis
GGAACGTCGAAGGTTCTCATGGCTTTCTATAAAATTTATATGTTTCGCTAGATATTCCGGAGTATTTGATTTTAAAATAGACGCAATTAAACAGATAATGAGAAAGTCTCGTCTTTTATCGAACGTTAGAATTTCAGTCTTTTTATAAACCAGCGTAATGTGCTCATATCTCTTCGTGCCCGTTGCGAAACAAAGTGCCGCGTTTTTACAGCGCGATAACTTGAGGGACAGTTCATCCGAGAGATCTAGAAAGATTCCAGCACAGTAGTCGAAGTATGGGAAGACCAGAGCTTTTACAAGAGTTAGTTTAGTACAAGCAGGTAAGTATGGGCCGCACTTACGAAGGCCAGCCAATGCGCTAAAGCTTTTTTTTGCTGTAATGTTGCACTGCGGTCTCCACGAGAGGGTACTGTCTAGAGTAATGCCCAGTATTTTCAGGGTCTCACTTGGTTCTATGACTGATCCATTCAAATGGATACTAGGTAGATGGGAGCGAGAGAGAGAGAGGGGGGGGGGGGGGAGAAAGGGGGGGGGGGAGAGAGTAAAAAATACATTTTTTTTTATAAAATCGACTTTGACAAAAATGGTTATTTTTGTGATGAATGGTTAAGTAAATATTAATCTTTAATGTATTCATAAAGTTTGTAACAAAATACAATTCTCACATTAAAAAGAAACGGGTAAAGGTTTAAAATGAACAAAATTGTCGTAGTTTGAAATTGAAGGGTCCATTTTTTATCTTTTGATCTTAATTTTTATGTGTAACATTTCTTAATTGTGTTGTAGAAAAAAAAATGTATAAACAAAATAAACTCATTGATGAAAAAAATTTCTTTTTCACTTCGCAATATTCTAAAATAAGTCTTGACCATGTGTTTTGTTTTAAAAATATTAGTGAGTAATATCTCATTTAGAAGATTCGACACAGAGATATTTCGCTTCCAATATAGTACTGAAAATATAACGTTCGGCAGTGCGAATAAAAATCGTACTACGTTTTTATTTGTTGCTTCCTGAAAGAGGAAACTTTGTAACGGTGAAAAAAAAATTTCCGAGAACATGTTTAAAACACGTTTTAAGCGATTAGAAGTCAGAATATGCTATTTTTAGAGAATGTCGCTATGTATGTGTGTATATAATTGTGTGTGTGCGCGTGTGTGCATGTGTGTGTGTGGAGGCTGTAACTTTTGCGATTTTATCCGATCGTTTTCGGACGCAGCTCAAAAGATTTGTTTTGATTTCAATATGATTGGAAAAAAATAATATTGTATGGTTGTTATTAAAAATTCATTCAATGCGGCGTAAAATTAGCTCTAATTTAAAAAAAAATATTAAAATAATTTAAAAATATATTCAATTTAATTTCAAACGGCCGCCGAAGGCGCCCTCGTGAACCACTAGTGCTCACTCATCATCCTCGCTAGAAAAATTCAATTTTCTCCCCTAGTTGCACAATGTATTATTATTTAAACATTTTTGCATAGCGTTTTCTTACAGAATACTTTTGATCAACAAAAAAAGTTTTACACTTATTCAGAAATCCATATAATATTGGATTAAAATTTAAAAAGATTATCGTTATTGTTTTTTTGTATGAGATAAAATTAGATAATGATAATTGCTTTTTAATGGTAAACAATAGAAAAGTAAAAATATAAAGTCACAAACCATTCAACATAGTATGTAAGTGAACCATTTAACGTAGTAAGTGATTATTATGATCTACTGTCAAAATGCGGTATCGGTAAAAATATTATTTAACACATTTTTTAGAGTCTTATACGAATTAATAGAAATTGCTTAAAATTTCGGACGTTCTAAAAAAATTCATCCATAAGGTTAAAAATTGATAAAATAACAACAGTTTGAAAATTGAGGTATATTTAAAATTGTGTAATATCCATTTTTACGTCTAATATTGATTAGGCTGTAGAGTAAGAAAAAAAATTTTTAAATAAAATCTCGAGACACGTGCCTACTTAAATATCATTTAGGCTACATTCTTATAGTTTTCAGACAAAAAAATTTGAATTGAACCAGACAGTTACAAATATTTGTCCAAACTAAGAATTCATAACGGACAAAGTAAACTCAAGAGAACGAAGAAACCGAATGAAGAAATGAAAGGGTGTGCGGTGGTTATGAGAGGAAAAACGCGCGAGTGCTCGAAGGTTCATTCGATAATAAGGGTTGGTCGCGCAGCTCATAAGTGACCGGAATGGCGCAATAATTCGTGGCTTTCGTGACGTTAAGAGGCATCCTCTACTCGCTCTTCCTTTGCTTCCTCTAACTACACTACCTCGCAATTGGTCTTCTCTCACATACTTCTGAAAGCTTCGCGTACGCCTCGCTACTTTCTAACGCTGTGTACACGCACACGCTTCCTGTCCCTAAATATAGATCCCGGCAAACCTGACCTCCAATTATAGCCCCTTTGATGGCATCACCACTAACGTCCCTCTCCCTCCCGCTCCTTCCCTTCCCCTACCAGCCCTCCCTTGATCGCGAATGTTCCCTCACCGGAGTGATGGTGCGGGATCGAAGTGTCCGATAATTTTATCGACGCCTGCGGCACCGTTAAATGCACTTTGGAGCAGCCACGCGCGCGCTTGTTGGAAACCGAGAGGATGACTCTGACGAGCTGAATATAGTTCGGTGCAAATTTTTTGTCGAGTTTTGAGGTGATCCCTATCGCAGCTGATTGAAACGTAAGATGTATGTAATAACGATAGAAGAGGATGATGATTTTACATGAATAGGATTTACAAAGAGGTGGAATGCAGGGCAATTAGAGTACCATGTGTAAGTGCTACGTGAAACGGCAGTTATGTAGTTAGTCGTAAACGGTTTTTGTGAATTGACATGTGGCTTGAATTTCTACTGCAAGATTTAATGTTATAATTATTTTAAATAATGTAATTTTTTAATTGTATATAAATATTTATATAAATATATAAAATAAATGCGTAACATATTCTAAAGTATTTATTTTCAATCGGATTCGTTTGAAATTGCGGAAGGGTAAAGCTAATTTAATGTTCTATGTTTGATTTTAAATTTGAATGAAGTTAAAATACGAAAAAAATGAATATAGATATAACAGAAAGTATATGACTTTCAAAGTGCAGATAAAAAAAAGCAGTTTGCATTTCTTGGACAAAAGTATGCATGATTCAGATTCTACATATTTTTCATCTACATATACAAGAAATTTATTTTGCATGTTTTGTATAACTGGAGAAATTTTTAGACAAAATATTGAATAAAAAGCTGGTAAGTATTAAAGTCATTAAATTGAATAAATAGATAAAATAAAAATAATGTTTATTGAGTAATTCGTACAACAGATCCGCTTGTTTTAATAACAAAGAAAATTATAACCATAATAAATACTTTTAATAATATTAAAATTATATAATAATTCAAAGTTTAACTTTATTATATTCTATTGTCAGCTATGTAATTTAATTAATTGAATTTTTTTAATTGATAACGTAACTTTTCTTGTGTATTCTTCGAAAAAGAGGAACGGGATTCCAACTATTTTTCTACGTTAAAGTTAGCCGTATACGCACATTCCCTGCTCCTTAACATTGCAGTACATTCTAGCTTTTACTTCCGATCTTTCTCACCAAACTCACCTGTTTTATTCTCTTAATCTGCACCGAGAGAAAATCCCATTTCCGATTTTTCAGCGTCTTCTCGCTAGCCGACTTTCATATATCTATATTAGTTAGTTGCAAGCTAAGGGTTCCACTCCACTTTCCTCCAGTCGATACTCAATTAAAGAATACCTTCGAATTTTACTTGCTTCTTTCTACTTATACTTTTACAAGCTTTCTTTCTTTTCCTCAAGTTTTTTCTCGCTTTTCTTGTTTCTCATTTGAATTTTACTACTCTTCTGAGTGTTGATATTGTACAACAGTAGTTATTATGGATAGGTATATATTATTCCTCACAAATGAATTCTATAAATTTTGCTAGATTCGCCCTTATCAAACGCAAAAAGTTTTAAAACAAATACAGATGACAATTTCATGCATGAGATGGTGTTTCTTTATTGGTCATCTTTGACTCAATCATGTGAAGATTTGTTATTCATTGAACAAATGGCAAGGAGGCCATTGACCTTTGGAAAAACAGATTCTGACAAGGTTTTTTAAAGCTATTCAAGATACCTAGAAATGAAGTCCAGTATCAATAACATTTTCTAATGGGCCAGTTTTTTTTTAATGACATATGATCTTACTTATCTGAAATTATCTAATTCAATTAAAAACTTTTTATTGATAAAAATAATCGATTTTTATTTTATAAAAAGTTTTATATTAAAAAAATCGCTGTCAATTCATTTGCTTTCTTAAACTTAATTTGTTGTACAACTATGTATATATTCATATATATTATATTTAATTTCTTTCATGACCAAATGTTATTTATTTGCATAAATTAATTTAGAAAATCATTTTTCAGACTATTGCCTAATATCGCTTATAGAAGTATACGCGATTGGTCATAAGTGCCGTAGATAAACTATACTAATTGCGGTTACAAGCATTAAAAAATGTAGAATATCTCTGATAAATTGCACATCCTCACCCTCTCGAGGAATCTTCTGGGCTCGCGTACGGGTGTGATAAAAATCTTAACCAGCTCCCGGAATCTTGTTACCGAACGAGAGAGGCAAGAGGACGATACCGAGGATCCGGGAAAAAACTGCCAATTACGCGGTAAATTCTATTCACCTCTTGTGCGCAGGGCCCGCGTGTGTCGCGTCCGCGCGATCGTTATCTCGAGTCACACTCCGGGGACACGCACTATCGAGCCCATCTACGCGCCTCGTAAAAGTCACACACGCGAGCGCGAAGAAAAGGTTGGCTCAGCTCGGCGACAACATTTTAAAGGTCCTTGCGTCCCTCCGATGTTTCGCGTGCACGAGAACAATGCGCTGAAATAATCGTCGGATGAGATCGCCGCTGCGGATGTATTCGAGGGAGCTGCGCAGCAATGAATAAATCGAACGTGCGTAGTCGGGCGTCGTTAGACGACACGTATACGCGATGCGTAGGCGTGAATCTTGTTGAATGCGAGATTGCGGTTTTCAGGTCCAGCTATAAGTGGAAAAGAGTAGAGTGTAGGATAGTACATTACGCAACTAGGGTAGATGTGGGAGTTACTGTGCCCTCCCCAGTTACGGCGCCCTATCTTTTAACACAGGGCACAGTAACCGAGTTTGTATTGATATTTGAACGTTTATTGTTAACTTGAGTAAAACTTTATGTTTAAATCGATCAAGATGTCACAATTTTACTCGACTAAACATCTAAGAGGTTATGTTAACCACACAGTAACTCCCACCACTACCCTAGTGCGGGTGACCTATAGCGCACGTGTTGCGTATACTATTTTTCCTAATGAGCTGCGCAGGATTCGATTTTGCGAGCCGGAATGAGTGTGCAACGTGGCACATTCCCGCACTAGTGTGTAAATAGTACATTTCGATACTAGTGCGTGAAAGTGATTTTATCCTCGCGTGGACGTTTTCGCCCGAGCGAAGCGAGGGTGCAAAGACCACACGAGGTTAAAATGACCTTCTCGCTCGCGTAGTGTGCGAAATCAAGCTTTGCGCACGGAGTGTTAAAAATAAATTCCCGCACTAGTGCAGTAGTACATTTCGATACTAATGCGAAAGATGACGATTCTCGAACGAGTAGTGTGAGTTTGTCGTCCGAGTGAAGCGAGGATAATAATTACACGAATCTAGAATCATCTCTCGCACGTGTATCGAACAATAGTATACGATACACGTGTCATGTCGTTCTTTATGGCACAAGGTTAAGCGCACTCGCTAGTCTCGAGTGTTTACGCACGCCATGCCGTAAAGTACGACTTATACCACTTGTATCTTAATGTACTATTATAAACTGGAACCACAACGAAACAAAGAAATTGTTGATTCTACTTTTTAAATAATTGATTTAACTTGAAAATAACAACTTTCTACCTACAACGATATCGGTAGAAATGACATTAAAGTAAATAGAATCTTCCTATGAGTATTTGGAATCGGCATTCTAATTATAAAAATATTATGTTTTTACTATAAACTATAAATAAAGTTAATTTTACTTTTTTTTTTAATAAATAAACTTTTTCCTATTTCTGGTGCAAACAAGTTAGATAAGTTTTTTTTCTCTGTGCAATTCAAGGACGTATTTTGGAAATTTCGCACATCAATCATCTGGTCTCGATTTTTGAACAGTCGAGTTCTGGTAAAGAAATATTTTGAAGTTATCAAAAGAATTATTTTTTTTTGTAGACGTTCATATAAAAAAAGCAACAACCATAAAGGTTTAATATCCATCATATCTTTGTTTTACGTACAGTGGAGACAAATGAATTAAATTATTTAAGTTATTGCCGAAAATACAAGAACCTAAGAAACCAACATTTTTAAAAATAAAATTAAAACAAATTAATCCTGCCTAATTGTTAGTGAACATATTGAACTGTTCATTAGCAATTATTTGACATCCTCTTATGATATCAACAAATGCTTTCGTACTAAATATCCAATGTTTTGAACACATCATTATCGAAATACTTTTGCATCATGTATTAAGTCCACTCAATTATAATATACGAAATTGTATTGAATTTGATGATCTGTAGACCTTCCGCATGTTTCAGCAAATATCGGGGGTAGCTTTCATATGCAATTTATTTATTTAAAAAATGATACCTCGATAAAATATACCGTTGTTACAATAATAATATTATTATTTCATGGAACTTTTAGTGCAATTCAAAATACTTTATGAATATTTAAAAATTTTAGTTCTGCATTTCAAATAAAAACACATTATGTTAACTAATAATCATATTTATTAATAGCATTTACATAAAAGAAGTTAAACGATTATTTTCACTAATCATAAACGAGTATAATACTGCAACTCTTTGCCATTCATGCAACGCTTGTTAGATGTTTACGAGCTTTAAAATTAGCGTATCAGAGCCCCATTCGATCCATTATAAATTTCTCGTAGAATGTGCCTTACGTATATATATATATATATATATATATATATCATTGTAGGCGGTATGCTAAATAGTGATTTAATAGCAGCCTGCTGCGAGAATAACAGACAGACAGTCGAGAGAGAATGGAAGCATTGAAAAAAGTGTGTGATGAGGAAAGAGGAGAAGGGTTGCTTCTATCAAGTTGCCCGCCAACACGCACGCACGTGCCGCGCGAGCGTTTAAGATCAATATGATGCGTACACGCATAGAGCTTCGTCTTCGCTGTCGTATCCATCATCGGCCGTGTTAGCAAATTCCTGATGCCGCAAATTTACAATAGATCTCAAAAGTATTAAGAGTTATGTAATAAATAATTAAGAATGTCCACTGTAAAAATTTACTCTTACTCATTTGTTACTGATCGTAAAATCTTAAAACCTTAAATTGAACGAAATCAATTTAAAATTTTTATCAAATAAGTTAATTATTGGATGAGCTGTTCAAAAGAAGATTTTACTAATTAATAACTCTACTTGTTACATGAGCAAATCTATAATACTTTTAACTATTGTGTGACTTTTTTAAAGGTAATTTAATGCTACTATTAGCCTTCCGTGCTTATTACAGAAACCAGACTGGATCTAAAATCTATAACTGAAACTAGAAAACAAGTTCTGTAATATTGGTATGAGTGTGCAACGCGCGGCGCAATGCGGGGATGCATACAACTGTCAGAAAACATACCTTTTTGGAAATCGAACCTTTTAAATTACTTAAAAAAAGTCTCATAATAGTTAAAAGTATTATAGATTTGCCCATATATGCCATATACTTAGAAAATCAAAATTTGCGATATGATATATGCGTTAAATGAATTAAATTTCTAGTAAAACTCTAAAATAATAGCTTTTTCTAAATATATGAACACTGACTAATTTGTGTAACATTCCATTTACAAAATTGCTTTGTTTCATCGTAGCTTAAACAAGTAAGGATAATAGACATATGTGTTTGAATATTTAATTTTAGAAATGATTGATTCACTGTACCGGTTGCTAAAAATAACTTTACTAACATTAATTATACGAAGTGGTTACCAAAATGCCTATAATCTTCATATATTTTTTATCGAGCAACACGAACATCAACAATTAACATATATAAAAGAAAAAAGAAAATGCCATCTATATATACTCGTAATCACTCGGGAACTGGCGCGACCCTGTCGCTATCGTAATAATACCGTCGCGTTTATCACACCGTTGGGAGAATGTAATTTTTCTATCCCGTGCCCCAACGCGACGATTTTCCTGGGGATTAATAATACAAGCTATACAAATAACTTGCGTGTAAGCTTGCGAGCAAAACAAAAAGAGTGTGAGGGAAGAACGTTGTATGAAAGAAGAACGAATGAATAAAAGAATGGAAGAGTGATATAGATTAATAATTCTTACAACTCAAATGAAAGATTCACTAAGAAAATTATAATTATAATAATGATATTCTATCAAGAAAATGAGTAATTTCCATATAATATAATAGGCATTATTACCGCAATCTCAATTACCATATTTGAAGATAAAATCATAACGTAACATAATCAATGAAAGCTATAAGTCATATATTGTATATATGGATAAATTGTCATATTCGGCTGTATTGCAATTATGTATTTAATTACTCTAAAACCTTAGTATCATTGTAGAGCATGAGTAATACAGAGAAAGGTAAAGCGAGGTAGTAGAAGAGAAACGAGCGCAATATCGGGAAAGAGATAGATATAAGGGTGGGCTCGTACGCCTGCGTGCCAGCGGCGTATGCAGACGATTGTCAGCTCGCATGCCGACACGCATTACATTATCGACGATGCCGGCCTCGTAAAACCAGCCGCCCTCCGGTTACGCCTCCCTCATCCTACCCTGCCCCACCCATCCTCGCCTAATAACGCACGCTTATTATTTTATCAATAACCGGAAATAACACGGCCGGCCGCGGCGCGACACTAGAATCGATGCGAATCGAGGCTCGCTCTTTCTCGCCGAGGGTGAGAGTGTCGACCGGCGGAGGAGGTAAAAGGGTCGCCTCTCCTTTTTCCTCATTTCTCCACTTCTACATGCTACCGCTAATCTTATATATATTTCCGCCTTCCGTAGAGAAGACTCTCTGGAAGCTCGGGGGTGCCGGCGCGAGCTGCTATCTTGGGATTTATACTGTCCGCGCGCGCTAAGAAATTGAAACGGAGCTGTGTGACTCGAATAAGAGATTTTTTCGAGAACTTTTTTGGAGGAGTCGCCTTTTAGATCCTCCTTTTTGTAAATGCGGATCCTTGTGGAAATTGAATGAGCGCTGACAAAGTAGATATTAGTATAATGAGATGTATGTATACTTCACGATCTTGTTACAAGAAAAGGATCTTGTAAAAGTTTGTTTTTTTAACTAAAGCCGTCATAATTATGTACAGAAAAGTGTATAGAGGAGACCCGGGGAAAAGACGATACGCCCGGGCAAGACGAAACACCCAATTTTCGTGGATATTATAATAGATGGCACTAAAACAATAATGAGTATTAATAGAAAAGAACATTTTTCACTATATGCTAGTATAATTTGAGCGCCCGCTCTGATCAGGTCGATAACATATGTGAAATTCCTTTTGAGCCACGATTCTTGCGATTTGATCAACGTAAGTAAACGTATTTATTTTGACTTTCAGATGCCTGACTTACTTCAAACTGTGTAGGGGTATTACATACCTTATTTATATTTAAAGAAGTCGTCATTATAAATGAGTTATTCATTGTATTACATAATTACTTTTAACAAATTTTAAAAAGCATTAGTGCCGGGCAAGATGATACGGGCAAAATGGCACTATACAAATACGAGGAAAGCTGATGATGTTAGTTGCATCGCCAAGAGTTACTTGTAAAGGCGGCAGAGATAAAGCATACGAGGGATTGTTCTTATTACTATTGCTGCACGTCCTTTAAAGGTTCTGTACGTTATTTATGTATGATTTCAGAATAAATGAAAGTGGAGTTTTATCTTACCCAGCTGATTGTTCGATCCGACAAAAAGTACCTTCGTATTTGTTGTTATGCGGAATTTTATTAATCCTATGTTTGCTTAGTATAGTTTTATATCCTTTTTTGTTATTATAAATCCTTGAAGAATACCTATATATGTATATTATTTTTAAGTATCTTTTTTTTTTATTATTTATTAACGTTTTTCTTTAGTGTACCGTTTTGCCCGGGCTTCCCTAGAAATTAAAAAGAAATCGAATCTTTAATTTAAATTTAAATGTGTTTGAAACCCCTTAATTCTCAGAAATTATTTATTTAATTGGAATAAAACAATGAAGGTCTTTTAACAAGACGAAAGTTCATAATGTTTATTTTATTGTCAAGTGTAAATTCAATTATTTTTTCTTTATCTTCTTTGCAAATGATCATCAAGTGTCAAGATATACAATGTCGTACGAACAAGTTGCCCTGTTTCAGGGGTCGTTCCTCGTATTCTTTTAAAGGGTCTTGATTACAAAGGAAAGTTTGACATGGGTCCGAGGCATTTGTTTGCAAAACGGATTTCAGACACGAAGATCAACATGCCAAAGGGTTCCTAAGCTTATTTTCTTTCCATATTCTTCTGAAGATTCTCAAGGTTTTTGGATTAGGAAATACACGTGCAAAAGAAAAACTGTCACAAAATTTTCCATCGCTATTGTTAACAATTCAAAATTAAAGTCTATTTCAAATACAAAGAATCAAAAGGTTTCCTTTTACTGAAATATATAAAATATTCATATAATCAGTAAGTCAAAGTTTTTATAATATTAATAAGCTTAAGAGATTTGAAAACAAAATTTTTTAATAAATTCATTATAATTTTCTTTTCAGGGAATACAATTTTTCTTAAAATTCTAACGATTTTAGATACTTCTCGTAATTAAATAATACTCAACCTTTACACATTTTAATTTTAAATCGATTTATCATTATTTTCAATTATAGTAAGTCATGAATTCAATTTCCAAGTTAATTGTTTCCGAAATCAATTACGAGGCAAGAGCGGCTCCAGATCAACTGATGTTTCCCTTTCAAATATGAAGTCATCATACATGAAAAAGCTATTCATTTTAACAGAAATATGCATTGTAATACTCAACACTTTCGGAGGAATCATTTCTCTGAAGAAAAGAGAGCTGTCTGTCAAGGAAGGAATTCAAATGGTCATTGAGTGGGAAAACATCTGTCAGATATGTTAAAGCATGCCGTGAATCCCCCTTTAATTCGTGCCCATATAAGGTACGGCCGGGTTTCAAATACCAAATCAGAAAATATGCGGTAATATAAAAAGTTTTAACAGAGTATTCATAGTTAAAATAAAAGTGTAAAAAGCATAAAAAATTTATATTGTTAATTATTGAATTATGCATCACATTTGGTTCATTGAACTCGGCTTTGCAGTACGATCATTCACTAAATTTAACAATCTGCAATATTTGACAAAATAGATAGTTCATCAAATATTTTTCTTCAATCAAATTATTTAGCGAAATTGAAATAATGACAGACTATCAATCATTAAAATACTAATAAAACAAAATGAAAGCTCGCTACAGCGCCTCTGACACATTTGCTTTTTAAATAACATGACATCGTTGAATATCGCGTGCGGCGCACACATTAGTCCAACGAGCTTATGCAAACGGTATTAATAACTGAGAAAAAATGCAACGTAATTGCTGCCACTCACACCTGAGCGATTTTCCCCCAAAAAAGGGAGAGCGTACCTGTTCGTCGATGCCCAACAATTTTTCGTCGGGTCATCGCTCGGTAAAAGAGTCGAAACGCGGAAAAAAGTGCCCGTCAGGCTTGAGAAAGAGGCGAGCCACCCTCGCATGCGCTCCGTTTCTCCCGGACGTTTGAGGGTCTGCACGAGTTCACGCAATAACGTACATCGCTTGAGAGAGCGAGAGCGAGAGCGAGAGAGAGAGCGAGAGAGAGAGCGAGAGAGAGAGAGAGAGAGAGAGAGAGAGAGAGAGAGAGAGCGAGAGAGAGAGAGTCGCAACAGGGTCTCGAGATAAGTGAGTAGCAGGTAGCAGGTGTCGCGTCATCACGATGCTTCCATGAGATATACGCATCGCCCTAGAGACGCTCGTCTAACCTGACGTGGGCAGGTAGATGCGGGAAAGAAGAAAGGAAATGGGAACTTTACTGCGATTAGCCATCGACGACCGGTCCCTTTTAGCTATCCACTTTTCTGACTGACTCGTATACGCTAGTCTTTCAGACGTCCTGTGAACGTGGCCTTTCGGATTCTGTGATCGGATTTGGTACATACATTACTATATAAAGGTCTGACGTCGTCTTCTACATTCGAGAATTGACTGTTCAAGGTATTTTGTATTTTTAAGAAGCAATATGCTGAATATAAAGGTTTCATCTGTGTTAGTGGAATGCGCTCTCGAGTTTGAAAAGCTCATCCAGCGCTTGATGTTCCAATATTTTTGTTCTTTTTTCATAAGGAAGAATCGTTATTTTGATGAATGACTTTGGAAAATTCTTCGTTGGAAGATTAATATATAATTGACTGAAAAACGCTTTAATAAACGTGAATCGAAGCATTTATGCGTTTTTTTATAGACTCATATCATATAAGCATTGGAAAGAATTGTGTTCTGCTACACGGTCAGTGATGGTACGGATTCGGGTAACAGACGCAACGAAATTGTGAAGAGAGTTAGGGTATATTAAGTAAACAAAAGAGAATAAATGATGGAAATTATTGTAAGTCATGATGATATCAAATATTTCGATTCCTTTTGTAAATTCATTTTAAATAATGAACTTAAAAATTGATAAGCGAATTCCTGTTTCTTTATGCATTTGTAATTATTTTATACTTAGGTATGTTAATAATTTGTATAATAAAATTTTAGCTAATCATTATTTTAAGATTAAAGAATGTACACGTTACATCAGTCATTATTGCCGGGAAAGATCAAAAGATAAGAATGGATTTTTCATCCAATGCTTTCTTATTTGATGATAACCGCTCACAAATGGCATCCATCAAAATATTTTTTCAAGCTCCATCAGACGAATTTCATAAAATTCTCAGCAGCGCGAGGTGGAATTTTCATTCGTAATTTACTGGATAGCCTCGCGCCAGCAGGTACGAGCGCAGGTACACACACACACACACATCGTACACTCGCATCTAAAAAAAATTACGGCCGTAGTAGTTTTTTATTTCTCGAGATTGGTAGCGGGCGCGTACATAATGTATCGACCACTTCAATTTCACGTATACTCGCGGCTGGGGCGTGGGTGTGGATGTAAGTGTTGCCCTCACGCAGAGCTCAAAATCCATAAAGAAAAGAGCAGGTCGAGCTGGCTGGTCGAAATTAACTATTAAAGCCCTCGGTTGCGCTCGGGCGCCGAATGCCGCTCAAAATGTTACTGTGTGTGTAACGAGGCAGCGCCCCGAGAACCACACGTTTGTGTATACGTGTGTAGCTTGCCCGCATTCGATGGGAGTTCATTAATTTTGCCGAGAGAAAGAGAGGAACTTCTAATTGGTCGTCTGATATTTTATTTATGAGCTGACGAATTAAGCCTAGAGAAGAATAATGGAAGAAACCTTGTTGCATGTAAAGCCAAAGTCAAGGAAACAATGGCTTCGTAAAGTTTATTAACGATTAGTTAAGTGCAGGCGGTCAAGGGAATTGTTTAATGTTCAGGGTTATTGCATTAAATATTGAAGGGTTTATTAGGAAGATATCTATTATTAAAAAGAACGGTATATACGTGGCTATATAAATCCTTTCATTGTTCATGAAATAGATATATTTTAATATTAGACTTTCGCGACTAAACGTGATTTTTATTTGAGATAATTTTCATAGAAAATATTTTTATTTCATTCATTTATTTTCCCTTGCTAGAAAAGATGACAAATTAAGTCTCTTCAGTTTTTTACGTATGAAAATATTTGAATAAAACAATATCGTACATATACTCGTCTATGAAATAAAGAAGTATGCCTTTTATTATTGTACAAATGACAGCAAAACCAAAGCGTTTCTATAGAATTTCGTCTTAATATATCTAATATATTTTAAAATATGGATTTATTTGGATATGAAGAATTTATACAAGAGTAATAATATTTTGATAAATGATATAAAAAATTTTCTACGTTTTTATCGATACAATCGATATAATATCATTTTAATTGGTACTTGGCACTGACATACTCAACTCTAATTGATCAAAAACAAAGAACTGATAATCGAAATGTATATAAAAAGAAAATTCTCCAAATTAAGATCTGTTTCTTAAGAATATGATTACTTCGATCCTTATTCTCTTGATTCAAAATTAGTTGAAAGTTCAACAACAATTCAACAACAAAAAGTAATTGAGAATTCATTTACGGGTTATTGAAAATAAATTCAATAACATTTTATTGATTTTTTGCATTCGCACCGTTTTTCTAAGTTTATTCAACTACATGTAATTGAAAAAACTCATCAAATTTGTTACATTCTCAATTTTAATAATTGAAAATTCAAGTAAAGTGCTTGAATTTTTCAATTACGTAATTGGAAAAAACTTCAATTACATATTGTTGAAGTTTCCATCAGAAATTTTTAACAGTGTATGCACTATGAATCCAGTAACTTGATCCACGAATTTTTAGATAGACAAAAATGAAGCAATTCTTTAAATACCTGCACTTTTCTTAATGGCAGATACTTCATATTATTTATTTTCACAAACATGTGTATAGTATCGGAGAGCCCTTTTCGAGTTGATGGATGAACAGTAAGAAATCTGCAACAAAGAAAAAAGTAAAACTTTTATTTGGCGTTACTTCCATTACTATATTACTACTTCTATACAGTTTAGCTTTCTACGATTGTATAGATTAACCTTTACATAGTTAGTCTTTTCTTTGATTTGTTGCTTTCGCCGAAGAACGAGTATTATTAAATTAACGAAAGCTGAAATTGTTTTAGTACGGTACAATTTTCTAGTACAGATGTAGTATAGGTATTTAATTTTATCAAACAAAGATCCCGTATGTAATTTTTATCGGTCTTTACCTGCAGGTAAGTTCGTTAAGATGTTAATTATATTTTTAAATAGATTTTTATTGCATAGAATATCAACTTTTATTTAATTAAATGAACGATATAATGGCTATGTAAACAATGGCGTCCATAGTCACAATCTTGTAACTGCAATTATCCGTTTATTAAGCTTGTAAGATTTTATGTATTTCTTTTTTAGTAAGTTATGAATATTTATGTTTAAATAGCAATTGAACCCCAAAAAGAATTAATAACTCAACTTATTAGGGTAATACAATTATTTTTTTTTGTTTATTATGTATATTGTCAAATCATCATTGATATATATA
>JAPYZP010004713.1:0-14557 GCA_030522985.1 Torymus sinensis
AGATGAATTTAATTTTCACATTTTATCTACATGTATTGTTGGTTTGGTAAGTTATCATAGGTGGATGTAAAATATCAATTTAACGCAAAAACAGTTTAAAAAATTAAGTAATTAAAGTATATTTCTAAAGTACGTATATATTATATATTGATCATAACATTTTTTATAATATCCTTATAGGAATCAAAGAAAATAGCAAAACAGTCATCTCAAGAAAGTTCTCAACAGATTTTAGAAAAGTATATAAATACAATTGGGAACCCGCACTATTCTAACCAGTCAAGTGTCACAGGTTTGACAGATGATCTTGAGGATTTTAATGATCAGGATGCTGTACATTCATCGCCATTAATACATGCCAATACTGGTGGAAATAATGTGAGTAAACCAACAAAATTAAGATGAATTTCTGTTATAGTTTATGTTTGTTTTACATTTTTACCTTAAGAAAAATGTTGACTCGTACATAAAATCTATTTATATAAGATATTAAGTGCTTGTTGAAAATATTGTTATCAAAATGTTTTGAAAAAATAGAAGTAACTATTAAAATATTATTCAATTAACAAATTATAATCTAGTATGATAGGTTTCCTTTAAGACCCTCTAATATCAACCACAATATCAGAAATACAGAAGATGATGAGAACATCCATTCAAATTATTCAGCTGCCATAAATGGGTATAAGCAACAAGTAATTTACTTTCGTGGTAAATATGAAGAAGCTCAAACTGATGCGCAGAAGTGGAAAGCAAAATACGAGAAGGCAGTCAAACAAAATTCTGCAATGCCTTGCCTGTCAGGTACGCATATCTTTGACTTGATATTAAATTGATAGATATTTAAAACTATTGCTTTTTTTAGATTGTGAAAAATTGGATTATTATGACAATCTTTACAAATATGATGGACCTTTACAATTGAATGAAGCATCAGACTGTGTAAAGCTTCTCCATGATGTTGAGTGCAAAACCATTACATACAAAGACGCATTCAAGTCACAGAAACCTATTCATTTTGTGAGACAAATCATGTATGGTATTTATGGCTATGAAGATCTACTTACACGTTGTCAACAGGATGAAGTACAAAGTGAGAATTTGGTGCCATTGTGCAATAAAAAAAATGAAGCTATTGAACGAGAGTTATATAGATTTTTAAGATTAAATAATTACAATGTGCACTTAATAAAAATGGAGTTGCAGGAAATAAATAAATATTATCACAACGCCATTTCATGCGCCAAACTTAAAGATAAGCGTAAAAAAAAGCCGAGGAACTCAGAACATTAGAACAGCAAGCTGAAGATATACGTCAGCGCATGTTGGATAATGATAATTAAATCATTTTATAGAGATTTGTTCCTTTTCAAGGCATATTATTAAAATAACAAAGGATGTTATATATATGTATATATATATATATATATAAAAATACGTTGATTTAATCATAGAAGTATATTACAAAGATTTGTTTCTTTCTAGATCATAAAATGACGTTAACATATACCTTTGTATCACTATTATTTATTATTGTAACATTGTTACATTGGAGTTTATATAATAAAAGCCTTTCAAGGTATATTGTTATATAGTTAATTAAAAAAAAAAGATATTCTATACGTTTATTTATTCATAGAAGTATTTTGTAAAGATTTGGTTTTTTTTCTAAGTATAATACATATTATTTTTATGTTCATATATTACATTAACATACTTACATGTTTGTAAAAACATTGTTTATTGTTGTAACATTGTTACAGTGGAGATTATAAAATTAAAATATAATAAAAAAAATATAAAATGCGTTTTCATTTCTCAATATATTTTAATAGATTAATTATTAATAAGAAATACTTTTGAAATAATTTTTTAATACTTAACTACGTCTTGATAAGTTTCCATGCGAAATAGATTATATAAATTGTTGTTCAGTTAAATTTACATAGGTTTTTGTAAAATACTGCACGATGCCTTTTAATTTCGTCCCCTTGTGTATGTTTGTGTTTGTTTGCGTACATTCACGTACGTTGCCGTACGTTGAAGTAACAAATTTTGCAACAATAAAAATTATTTTTTGCGCCTGAACATTTTTGTATTTTTTTTTTACTCGATATTGTAGATATCCATACGCTCAAGTACGGTTCCGTACGTTTGCGTATGTTTCCGTACGTTGACGTATGTTTCCGTACGTTCGCGTACGTTTCCGTACGTTGAGGCATGAAATTTTTCAATAATACAAATAATTTTTTCAGTAAATGTACGTTTCTGTAGTTTTTTACACGTTGCTGCAGATTTGCATACGATCGCGTACATTCGCGTACGTTCACGTACGTTCGCGTACGTTTCTGTACAAAATGTCCGAATCGTAACTGAAACGTACGCAAACGTACGCGAACATAGGCGAGCGTACGCGCGCGAACGCAAATGTAACAAGACCGTACGGTTTTTATTTCCATTCGGGTTTACTTTTGCTTTTAGTTCTAAACATAAGTTTTCAAGTTAATGTATCATATATGGAAAAGAATTTTCGAAGCTCATGCTGTAATGTTACAAGGAAATTCTAAATTAAAAAATTAAAGAAGGCGGAGTAACATTGAAACCATGGCAATGGCTCATTAATTAGAGGGTAAATTTATTATAATTCTCTACTAAGTGCACAAAATTAAATTTTGAGCAACTTTTCTTATAAATATTTTACTATTTGTTAGTAAGGTATTCATAAATATTTTATATAGATAATTTATATAAGTTATGGTTGTATAGAATTTTATGAGAATTGAGATATTTACCTAAATGCAATTAAATGAACTTATAGGAGAATGTCAAGTTGGCAATCCAGTTCATGCATTTCATGAATATCCAATAGCTCACTGCAACCAACAGACTCTAATTGCTCTGACTCGTAATCTCTCTGCTATTAAAGGAATTCTACATAATGTTCAAACCCTTTACGATATAAAGCGCAAACAGATTATGTATACAATAATTAAAAATCACATATTAGAAACAGTATTTCAATAAAATATTTTCTAATATCTAACTTTTTATACAGCGAGTCTGCGTAGCTGCAAAAGAATTTGCTAATCTTGCTGCCAATGTTCCTATCACTTTAGTCGCACTTTAAGCAACTTCAAATGTCATGCCCTAGCTAATTGAATTAAGAATGTGTATCACAAGTCTCTTTAATTTTCAAAGAAGAGTTTGAAAAAAAGGAAAATTTGTTGCAGACTCAAAAGATTGGTTATCTAAACTTGTAGCTGTGTTATTAAGGTAATTTTATTATAAGTTTTTTATTTATTAAAATTTAACGCATAGATAGTTGTTTTTCGACAGGATCATTTATTAAGTCACATTTTAAGATGTCCAGAGGGCAATGCTTTTACTACGTTACTATTAAATGATTCAGATTTAGATCATATTGTAGCTATCCTAGTTATTTTAGTACCAGTTAAAGAAAGACAAATTTTTGGAGCAGGTTCAAGTACAGTTTGGGTGATGTTGAACGAAGGAGGCGAAGACGAAAATATTCCTAATATCTTCTTTTTGAAAGCAATCTGATTTCGCTACTTTATCAATAACCATGATATATAGAGCACGTCAGCAACGAAGACTAGCGACAGGATGTAACTTTATAACTGAGCACCATATTCTTCCAATTTTTACATGTTCGACCGTTATCGTTAAATCGCTCAAAAAGGGATTGAAATTCGTGACTCGCCTAGGTATAAACAACTAGTCAAGAGGTTGAGCCCTTATAATATAAGGACACAAATTTTCGAAAAGTGTTCATCTTTCACAATCCCATAAAGAATAGCTTAATTATTTTATTTTTATATATTACTGCCTTTTCTTACGAGCCGTCCTTTGCATATTTTCATTGCAGAGTCTAGAGACTTGTCAGTCTCTTGTGATAAGTACCATACCGCATCGTTTCAATGCCAACTCTCTGGCAGATATTTTATGTTTTATATTTTGCATACGAACTCGGAACCAAAGAAACTGCTGAATCCGGAAGTCACTGCAGGTACGTTAATCGTTTAATTAGAGTTATGCTATTCTATTATATAAATTCTAAATTTTAATAGGTTTTTGTGAATATTTCTAGAATGGGAAACTAAATTGACTTCATCAAATTTGCTTTCACAATTCAAAGAGAAGATGAATAATTTTCCTGCAATGAATCGTAATTTTGACTTACGACGTTTACGTTACGTTACGTTACGTTTTTAAAATGGCTATGGCAGGAAGTGACCAAGATTGTGAATTTGTACACGTAACGACAATCGACCTCCTTCAGGTACTATATAAAATTAAATTTATTGAATCAAAATTATATCTACAGATAATTGAATAAATTTCTATGAAAATAAATAAATAAATATTCATTTTATTTTCTCAGATCGGACTTCTTATTTCCCAGTCTCAAGACTCGTGCTCAAAAGACGGACGATCATTTCAATCAAATCTCACAATCAAGTATTCTTGACTTCTGTCCGATATCGTTTCAAAACATAAGGATAATTTTGTATCAGTAGGAAAGGTAAATAAATTATTGAATTTCAATACAAAAAGATATTTAAAGTAAAAAATTTTCTGACAAAAATATGATTTTTATGCCGTATCCGGCATAAACGAATGGGTTTCCTAAAGATGAAGATTTTAGAATTCTTGACTATTCTTTGCATCGATTTCCGATGTCGTCTACTAAAAGGTACTTAGCACGATTAATTATTTCTTACTTGAATTAAAGATTTGACAGTCTCAAAAATTCATATTTCTCTCTAGATCTTGATCGTCGAGTGGCACTGCTCAGTGTTGAGCTCGCAACAGGTAATAGTCGAAATGACAAATGAAGGAGTTGTAAAATGTTTATTCGTTTATTTATTAATGCTCAACTGTACTCAGGTATCGCCCGTGGCGCGTCCACAGGCTAACGAGCAAGCCTTCTTCGTGTGGACATGGGATACTCTATCGCGTTTGCGACTGCATCAGCTCGAGCAATCCGAGGCGACGTGCCAGTACGTAATATCGAATCTCAGCATGCGCTTTCAAGAGCAACAATTGCCTCCTGCATTGACGTATGAGTAACTTTGTATGGAAATTCTGTGTCGTTTGTTGGCTCGAAAGGCGTCGAACTTATGCAAGTGTTGCTGAACTACTATGAGTACGAGGAAGTGGTGATTGCGCTGAGAGCTCGAGACATACTGTCACTGTTCCTCGACTGCCGGGAATCGCTGTTAACGAACCAGAAGTTTATGAGCTTGGTCGTGAGATTGCTGCAGGCTGACTGAACCTACATAAAGCAAGCAAAAAAAATCTCATTTTCCCGGAATTCCTAGGAAAGATTCTCAATATTTTGGAAACATGATCAAATATCATTTGAAAAATTCGAGAAAGTGTGTACACTGTTTTACCGTTTGAATTTTTGCTAGATAATTAAATATTCATTTTAATCTGCTTTTTTGCTGTTTCTAGATTTTGCTTGCAATTGCCAGACCATCTCGTAAAATTGTGGCTGAACATTCTCGTTTTGATTCCGGATCGGAACCGAGATCAAAATATTATGTATCTAATGGATCCGTTAGTATTTCATCGTTCCTCTGTTTTTCATTTGGGAGAAAGAGCAGTGACGGAAAATATTTTTCAGAATTGTTCTTAGGTAAAATTTTTAAATATATTTTTATTTTATATAGTACAAGTAATTAAAAAAATGACTTATAACATTAATAAACTAACTCGTATGTGACGAAAGTAACGAGGTAAATATGCGAAATTATGAAATGATGCAATAGAATGTCGTTAATTTCGTTTTCGATATTTTACTTTACATATTTAATTCGTTTTTAAGGAAAAATGTATAATACGTTATTCTATGTCTATTTCTTAAATTCATTAATTTTATTTTAATGTGTACGTCTTTCACGTACGTTTACTATCAAAACTAACAAATGAAATGTTTACGTTAACTTGATTCTAGTTTTTTATCTCATATTGCGGGTCTAAAGTGCTCGATTGTATGTGCTTTTTGGCTAATGAAGTTTTTTATTTGATTCAAACTCACTTAATTCGCCTTTTTTATAGAACATTACGAAGACGAGAAGCTCGAGCTCAGATTTAGATTCATTTTCGAGTTGGGCAACGATTTAGTCTCGATCGACCGCATCTTACTTAACGGCTCGTATCAATCGATTTGGATCGTCTAGCATAGCTCGGGTATCAATTTATCGTTGGTCTCAGCAGGTGCTAGACACGTCTATGGATATCCGCTGCTGCCATTACTTTGGCAGAACTTTTTTATGCTATTTTTTACAAGAGTTTCTTGCCACGTGTGGGTAAATATTCACTTACTTCTCTTTTTGTCATAATATATGACACTTTCAAAAAACATTCCTTTTCTCTGCAATTTATGAAGGAGGCATAATATACCAGAACTTATATACCATGCTTCTCGATAATCATCTTCATTACGAACCTTCATCCGCAACAATTGAAAAGAAAATGAATTTAAAATAATCCTAACTAAATTTGATGGAATCAAAAATCCATCTGCATGCGTCGTTAACAAGCTAAGCATCTCGAGCAAGTACGTTGGATGTTCAGAATCGGTTGGACGCCTTTCATAAGTTTAACTGAATATTCGTCTATACTTAAACTAATTAAATAGATCATTATTCAGAAAATGAATTCACATTTTTCTTTCACGTAACAAACTGTAATTTTCTTATCAGTATTTTATATTAACTTTTATTTTTCTGAAATAACTGAATAACTGATAATAAACTGAATGTGAAACGGGTGTAAAAAGCCCTTTAAGTTTAGTCTATATACCATTATGGTATAAGAATTGGTATTTTTGAGCCGATAAAAGAGAAACCTGCATCGGTTGGCATTTCGAAATATTTCCTTATATCTAAAAAATTGCATACTTTGTACATATTAAAATTAATTATTCAGATTAGTATGTTCTAACAAATGAATATATAAATTAAAAAAAATCAAATTAAAACATACCATACGTGTGTAGTATCAGTTGAACGTTTTGAATGTTTTCTTAGAAACAATTGTCGGTTGAAATTTGCCATACACGTTTTTTACAGGTAGTTTCTGCTTTTATTGCAAGATTGTTATGAACTGTTAATATGAAAAAAGATTTATTTTATATTTATGTAACTTCTGATTGCAAATATCTGTATTTTAAGATCGGATACAAAAACGCACAATTGGACATCGTCTAGTCTAGGCCCGTTAAGGTGAATCGATGAATCGTAAACAACACTTGGATCAACAAATCTTGCATTATAATCGACAATTTTGTAAAGGTAAAGTTTAAGAATATCTTAATGGCAATTTTCAAATAAATTTTTACAGTAAATTCTGTATAAGCTAAGATTGGTACATTAAGGTTATGTTGTTTAGTCCTGTAAGCAATTTTATAGTACGTTTTTATGAAAAGTTTACATTATATTAAAAATGGTTTTACTCTTTTAATTAATTATACATCTATTTTAGTTTTCAAAGAACTAATTGTAAGTATTCTCGATTACAGAAAATTAAATATGGAAGATTGTGATTCAAGTAAATCAAGCACCGATTCAGATTCAATGAGTGAATCAAGCACTGGTTCAGATACACTACGTTTTGAGATTGTGTTAGACTCGCAGTTGTGGGATCAAATGAAACCTGTAGAAAAGATATACAAGGATAATCGCGCATATGACACATTTCAGAAAGGATGGACGGATATAATATCACTAAAAATGTGGAAATCGACCAAGCAACAATGTTCTTACAAATTTAGGAAACATCATATTTACAAAACTGAAAACTACCCCTTTTTTACTTTTTTTGGATCATGTACAGATCCTAGATGTGGAGCAACGTTTTCTGGATCGTGTACAGAAAGGCCATCCGAAGATAATTCGAAGTACACGACACTTCTAAAATCGCACAAAAGGAGTCTTTCCACAAGTCCATTTCAAATAATGTTTTGGACGCAATCCCAAGTTAAATTGTGGAATGAAGCCGTAGATTCGCCTGATTCTGTTGTATCCATTGATGCATCTGGTAGCTTCGTAAAAGCTACTAAACTAGATGATAATAATAAAAGTCAAGCTGTTTTTTTGTATGTAAAAGTTATCAGATTTGGTGGTAAAATATATCCGGTCTCACAAATGTTATCAGCTGCAGATGACACTAATAGCATTTGTGATTGGTTATTGTTGGACATAGAATCGAAAAAAACAGTTGAAAAAAGTGTTGTTGTTGACTGCTCTTTAGCACTGTTAAATGCAATTTCACTTGCATACAATGAATGCTCATACAATAATTACTTGGATACCTGTTTTCAAATATTAACCAACGGTGATTACTCATGTTTACCAAACTGTTTGATAAAAAGAGATCGAGCACATCTTATTAAAAACGTATCAAGTTGGAAATGTTTTGATAAAAAAGATTGGCGAGTCAAGGTTTTCTATACAAGATGCATAGCATATTCTTTGAATATTGAAAATTTGGAACTCTTAGAAAATATTTTAACTGCTATATTTATAGTATGCCAGAGCACGCATTGCGATGACACATCAGAATCTTTCAAAAGGAAAAAGTGGTTAATGGACAAAATGAAAACTTTTAATTACGATGATATTTATGAAAATGAATTAAACAGTAAAAATGATTATGCGACACAGATTATTGATATGGAAAAGGGCGAAGAATCAGAAAATAGTATTACTCATTACTTGCACAAAGTTTTTAATGATTGTAATTTAGAATTTAGTAGTAATAACGCTGATTTTTTAAAACCAAATTATTTAGAGTGTCCAGATCTAGTGGATAATCTTATAATTCTATATAGTCAATTCCCATCTTGGACCAATTGCAGGAACAAGTTTTATGATACCGCAAAAGATGTTGCCACATCCTGTGGATCAGAATGTTTCTTTCGGATTTTGAGACGGGAATTCAAAATGGACCATCCAATTTCTGCAAACAGATTTGTTTTGAGATACTTAAAATACATCGAAGGAGAGGTAAAATTTGGAAGAGGTGTTATAAAAAATAAGAAAAAACACACTGATATTGCAAAGGATATAAGCCAAAATGAAAATATAAATGTAAAATGTACAAATACCATAAATTCAAAACATTTACGTAATGATGTTCCAAAGAGTAAAAGTCAAAATAAAAATGTTAATTTGGAATGTATAAGAACCATAGATATAAAAAATTTAAGTCTTGTATGTGAATTACCAATTATACAAAATGGGAACTTCATCGGAAGTATAAATATAAACAATAGAAATCTAAGATTTATAAATACTTGTGCCTTTGACTCCATTTCGGAAATAATTATAGATGCCTATTGTAATATGCAATTTTTTAAAAACAATGTAGACGGCTATTTAAACGAACATATTAATGATTTTCTATGTATGATTCAACAGTATGTCATAAATCATTCGCTAATTCAATTGTACGAAATGCGAGCGCAAATACTGTTACCCATAGTATACCCAGATGGTATACCAAAAAATGTTGAATGTTGTTAGTTTATTTGATAAAGTAACCAAATCATTCTCAAACCGCTTAGGTTATCTTTCATGTACTAACGACAAATGCATGAAGCAAACAACTCTTCGTTATCAATCTAAAATTGTAGATTCTTTAACAGAGGATGATTTGAATACATTTGGTGATCTCATGAGAGCATGGTTTGGAGAGATAACGTCTACTTGTAGAAAATGTAAAGATGAAAATGCTCTTTTAATTCAAAAAGTTGGTTGTTACATTGCATTTGACGTAGAACAGTTTTATGTAAATTTGTATGAAAAAAATTTAGTCAATAGTTATACCAAAAATGTTAATAACTTACCAACAGAGATATTTATTAGTAACAAAAAATATACTTTAGTTGGCGTCATAGGATTCAGATCTAATCATTATTTTGCTTGTCTTCGGAAACCCAATTTTTGGGAAGTTCGTAACGATTTGAAAAATGATGTTGAACATATTAACATAGGATCTTTAAATGTACACATCGCTTTAATAATTTATGTTCAAAATTATAATATATAAATGAATAAAAAAATTTTTAATTAATAATTTGGTCGCAAGTTATGAAATAAAGCTATTTATAACAAAACTATTTCGTTGAGGTTTTCTTCTTTTATCGCTATTTGGTTTAGTGATTATGGTGAAAAATATATAGATATGCTTTCATATATGCAGAGTGCTGCATTTAATGTCCTTTGTTTTGACTTCAAATACCAATGCGAAACTAAAAGATAGATTCTCTCGAAAATATAAAATCTGGAGATACATAGTTATTCCGAAAAGTCACAGAAATAAATAAAATAGCGAAATATAGTTCATTAGATTTTATTAACTAACAATGTTAAAGATATAATCTTTTTTTACAGATTTTTATACATTAAGTATTATCATTACATAATACATATATTATTAAAACTATATTTGGATTCGGAAGTTTAAGTAATTGTTTTATTTTTTTGCCATTTCGCTCTTGCCAGGAATTTTTTAATGACCTACAATATGCTACATATTCGACTTCATTTATTATTTTCATAATTTTTGTCCCTATGACAGCTACTAAAGAAAATTTCTTATCTGCCAATGTAAGAAATTGTGGAAGAGCTTGCAAAAATTCTACGTATTTAGAATCTGACATATCGATAACAATATATGGTCCGAATTCATAAGTTGTTCGAATAGTTAACTGATGACAATTAGTGCACATTCTGTTGGACGAATTGAGAAGCATTTCTTGAATGTGATTATTTAAATTTTGTATTTTAAATTTTTTTTCAGTAAATATATTTAATATAAGATTTTCTTTTTTTTCTACTTGCATATTGCACTTACTACAACAGATTATCTCTTTATAGCAAAATTGGTCTTCCCCACCCATAATTTTATTAAAAAAGTTTCCAATTTTGTCATTACAGAATATAATATCATCAACTTTAGATGCATGGTGAAATAAAATAATAGCACGCGATTTATAAAACCGTTGAAGATTTCCACTAATTGCTAACTCAATGACTGCGTTCAAGAAACTATTATGACTTATCTGATGTTGGTTTAATAAAGTATTGCAAGCTTCTTGAAAGCTTTGAATATTTCGATATGCAAATATAAATGATTCTGCTATTGTGTCTAGAATAGATGAATTTTTAATATTGTATTGTTTTTTATTAATCGTTTTTGGTCGCTGGCCTGCTTCATTTCGTATAATAATGCCCTTTTGCTTCTTATGGCAACTTTGTTCATATACTATATTAATAGCTTTAAATGGCTCAGTGAATTTTCCTTTTCTTTTATTCGTTGTTTTTTTACTTGATTTCTGCAATTTAGAATAACTATGATCCGAAAGAATAGAACAATTATTTAGATCTGCACATTCATAACTTTCAACATTTTTTAATTTTTCTTGAGAACTGACATCCACTTCGACACAAAAATCATTATCATAGTTCATATTTTCATTCAAATTAACAGTTTTTGTAATAGAATTACTCTCGATTTCTTGAGAACTTTCTACTTCAGCAGAAAAATCATTATAATAGTTGATCTTTTTATTTGCATTAAAATTATGTGTGGATTGTGAGTTTAATTTCAACGAGTCATCAAGTTTCAAAGTTTCTTCATCAATCATATTTTCTATAAATTTTCCGATATGATTATTTTCATTTTTTTGAGAACTGATTTCCCCTTCAAAATCAAAATCAATATCACAAATAATATCTTGAGGAAGATTAGTATTATGTGTAGAGCTTACATTAAAATCAAACGAATCTTGAAATTGTTGAGAGCTTATTTCCACTTCAGAACAATAATCAAGATTTATATTGATCTTCTTATGAATATCATTACTAGTAAATGATATTGAATTTTTGGGAGTAGAGTGTATATTTAAATTCAATGATTCTTCAACTGTGGAAATTTCTTCAACTAAATGTGTATTTTTTTCTGGAGAACTAACTATTTCGACTGAATTTTTTCCTTTCCAATTTTCTTCGAATGATAAATAATCATATTTCATTTCTTTTTTTACTGTAGACAGAGGTTTTGTAGTTTTCATTTTACTTATTAAATATCTACCACGTTTACATGATTCTTCTAATACTCGATGGTGGTATAAAAAGTAATCATGTAAACTTTTTTTTTCTAAATTACAAGATTTTTTCAAAAACTCTTCTTTAGCAGTATTTGAAGATTTACATTCTTCAGAGTCAATCATTTTACACAGATTGGTCCACAGAACAAAATTATTTAAAAGACTTGAAACTTTTTTGACAAATTCAGCACAACCGTATGAATTTATTGGAGCCTCTACTGTGTTACCTGAAGTCAGAGATTTACATATTTTTTCTGCTTTTAATTTTAATCCATTAATATGTAACGAAGAAGGCGAATTTGATTTTAACAAATCTGCATTCATTTTGTCACAAGTAAATGCAAAATTACTTACATCAGAATCTTTTCTCTCAAAGAACTTTTTATATTTTTCATCAGCAGCTACTGAACTAATTATTAAAATCATGTTTTCTCTACACTTTTTCACCATTTCGTTTTCGAATTCGCTAAGTGATAATATAAAAATATCCGTTACGATTCTATCAAATACTTCCAAATTGTCTACCGACGTGAGGTATATTATACAAGACATATAAAATTTTCTCTTCCAAGGATTTTTCATACAATCCCATTTTTCCATAAATTGAAGAACATCAATATCATTTACGTGAATGAGCACTGATGGTAGTGGTGACAGTTTCACCAAATTTTCATAACATTTACTTTCATAACATTTACTTTTATATTTCTCTAACGAATAGCCATTAAAGGCTATTAAAAGAGCATTCAATACATCATGAGAATAAATAGTATTTACTTTTGTAGGTGTTATGAAGCCGCTTCTTAGATAGTCTCGGAAAATATAATTAAAAAATCTACTATTTATCTCCTCATGAATAGCTTGATACAAAGGAATAATTTCTCCACTTATTTCTACTAGAAAGATACGTAGTAATAGATCAGAACTTCTCCTGTATCCAACAGTGACAGACCCCAACGACGCATCTAAAGTTAAAAACCATACTGAAAAATTCATGGTTTTGATATCTTTCCAAATACTTCTTTGCTCTGGTAAACAGTACACTAAATTAAGTGGCTGAGAACTTATTCTTCTGATGACACTTTCAAATATGACAGAACACTTCAACATGTGCAAATTATCTAAAACTTCATACATATTTTCTTTCTTTTCAATAATCTGCTGATCAGATTCTACTGAAAAATGTTCAATTTTTTGTAAATTAGATGTTTTTCGTAAGTTCTCCTGAATATTATGTCTATTTTTTTGCACAAATATGTACAAATTATGCTTTTTCATTTTCTTCAAATAACAAATAGCTTCATTCCATACATCATCTTTTTCTTTTTTCAAATTACCATCAGGATCGAAAATGAGCAGGTCCTCCAATGCACAAAATATTTCTTCATAACTGTACACTGGTTGAGATGGCATACTATAAAAGTTTATAATAGGTTATTGAGTTGTTCTGAATATCTATACATAAGGTACTACAAAAATTTATATGAAAATTACCATTAAGAAATTCATAAACTTTACCTTTAAAAATTGTCGATTATAAAGCAATGATACGTTAATCCAAGTGTTTTTTTAAGATTCGATGATGTATGTTACGTTTACGAGTCTAGGTTAGACAATGCCCGATTGATCCGTTTCGTGTATCCTCTCTTGTAATATAGATATTATCCATTTAAACTAAAAGAAAAATAAAAAAAAATTAAAATTTTTATTCACGCTTTGTTGCATTTACAGTTCTCAACAATAATCTTGCAATAAGAGCAGGAACTACTTGTAAAAGAACGGATATGGCAAATGTCAACCGTCAATTGTTTCTAAGAAAACGCTCAAAACGTTCGACTGATACTGCACACGTATGGTAGGCGGGATTAATATTTTAATTTGATTTTTTGAATTTTCACATTCATTTGTTAAAAACTACTTATTTTAATAATTAATTTTAATATGTGTATATAGAATATGCATGAATATGTTAGATAGAAGGAAATATTCCGAGATACCGACCGATACAGGTATCTCTTTTATCGACTCAAAAATACCAATTCTTATACCGTAATGGTGTGCAGACTAAATTTAAGGGGCTTTTACACCTATTTCAACTTCAGTTTATTATCGGTTATTCAGTTATTTCAGAAAAATAAAAGTTAATATCTAAATATTGATAAGAAAATTGTAGTTTGTTAAGTGAGAGAAGAACGTGAATTCAATTTCTGAATAATTATCTTTTTAATAAGTTTAGATGAGTATTTAGTTAAACTCACCGTCACATTGAACTAGCTAATCATTGTTAACAATGTATGCAGATAGTTTTTTGACTCGATCAATTGTAGTTAGAATTATTATAAATTCATTTGGTTCTTCAAACCAAATGCTGTTACTAGCAGTTGCTTCATTAGGGTAATATAACTATACACGACC
>JAPYZP010004715.1:0-10567 GCA_030522985.1 Torymus sinensis
TACTTAATGTATAATAAAATAAGTCGCACTTTACAGAATCTCGATTGATCTTTTCATTCCACTAAAAAAAATTCTTGAAAAATGCCTACTTTTTGTGGTTAAGGGGTATAACCCCTTAACTATTCTATGTATTCAATTTTCTTATATATGTATGGTTTATATTCAATTGATTTATATTATTAGAAATATTTCGTCCATGAAAAAGTATGAATTATACGTAATTATATACACAGATTGATTTTTGTCAGTTTTTCTGTTATTTTTTTCTAATAAAATAGATTTATTTCTACATAGTATTTCTTTATATTTATAAATATCTTAATGTAGATTTATTAAAAGTTAAAAAATATATTAACAATTAAAAGAAAATAGAAATTCTACCAAAAAATAAAAGCATGTATGTCGAAAAAACTGTATAAGCAAAAAAAATCGATTTTTTTTCAGGAAAAAATGTTTCTAGCCCCCTTAAGCGAGCCATTCTACAGCACATTTGAAATTAATAAAAACCATAAGGGGATGTGCTTACCGACATAATTTTAGAATGTCTATCTTTTGCAAATAATAATAGAATTACTAAAAAAAAATTGAGTACAGTATTTACATATACGGAGCGCTTGACGTTCGTCTTTTTCGAACAAAATCATGACAATTTATTTAGTTAAATAAAAACCGTACTGTCGGTAAGTAGGTCTCTGCGATTGACCTACTTTTAAAAAGTGGATAGCTAACGTAAATGTTAATAGAATCACTCAAAAAAGTTTCTGAATATAGTATTTACGTGTACGGAGCGCTTGACGTTCGTCTTTTTCCAAATAAAGGTTTAAATGTTGATTTAAAAATATTGAAATTCACGGTATTACATGGCCTTAATCATGCAAATGTAAGCCATTCTGTGATTCAGTATCATTTGAATAGTTTATGTCATTTATCTTGCTACAATATTTTGTATTTACAGTATATGTACACTTTAAAACTAATTTGAGTTATTGAATACTTCATTCAATATATTTAACAATGTGTTCAAACCTTACTTTGAATTTTGTGAATAGAGATGATATCACAGTTTCAGATAACCGGTTCAAGTATTTATTTTAAATTTGTATCACTACTTTCTTAATAATATACAAGTAATTTTTATAATACTGTATAAGTATTTCTATAATATAATACAGTAAACCTATATAAGTACTTTAAATAATGATTTAAAACTGATATACATCTCTTCCTTTCCCTTGATTATACCTATACAATTGATGCATAAATAGTTATTGGAACTTGCATTGTATTTATTTTAGTTTATTCCTACGATACCAAAATTTGGAGGTTAGAAATTTAACTGTAATTACAACAGTACCTATTCATAGTCCTTCATACTTTTTTGTTATACAAAACCAAATTTTAAGTCATTAATGATATTTATGGCTTATATTTTTAGTTAAAATATTTCATAATTCCAAACTTTCTGTGTTTTATTTGGAAATTCATAAAGCAAATCTTGGCGCCTATTCTATATTGGCCTACCAAAATAGAGCTTTTAGGTGCTTTAACATGGCCGCTCATCACTCTTTTGAGAAGGGACTTATATGCAAATTATACTGACACAACAAAACTCGGTACATTGTTTCTAACGTAAAAAATTTCATTTGAACGATAGTGAAATACAGTATTATACCGTCATAAACACGGTAGATTGACTATACACACTACACGCTATCTACAGTTTAGTTTTAGCCAATCAGCTAGATGCTGAAGCTAAAAGCCTCGCGTCAGTGACGGCAGCGCCGACCAATCAGAAGCTTTGTTTACATGGACATAACCAATCGTAAACGTTTTATTTTGGCTTCACTTTCCGCTCATCACTTTTTTAAGGTACTTGAAACACTACTTTCTTAATAATATACAAGTCATTTTTATAATATTGTATAAGTCTTGCTATATAATATAATACAGTTATCCTATATAAGTACTTTACGTAATGATTCAAATTATTTAATACATATTTACAAATATTTGAAGTATTTTTATCCAATTATTTTTCTTTTAATTTCTAAAGTTCATAGCAATTACACAAATTATACAGCTATTTCAATGTAAGCTTTTAATGTTTTCTGTTTTGGTATAAACGTACATGGCTAAAGAATTTTCCTAATTATTTTGTTACATTATTTTGACCCATAATAAACAATTATTTTTCCAAACTCGTAGTACAATTATTATTATGGAATTTATGTAAAGAGTATTAGATAGATTACGTGGATCGAAATAATTGAATAAATAAATCAAAAGTCTTGTTTATTGAAAATCATGGTATACTTCAGTATATCTCTAAGAATTGAACTGAAGATAATTTTGGAATGTATTTTAAAGGGCTTAGGTTAGGCTGTACTATAAAATATTGTACGATACTAGTGTCTTAAGTAGCCCAATACACGGCATGATAGGACCTTCGCTGCGCTCGGGCCGTAACTTCACGCGGTGCAATAATAGGCTACTTAAGGCACATGTATCATAATGTACTAATAGAAATACTTATACAGTATTATAAAAATTACTTGTATATTATTAATAAGGTCTGATTCAAGTTTAGAATAAATTCTTGAACCGGTCATCTGAAACTGTGATATCATGTATATTCACAATCTCTCGATTTGACAGACTTGGCCATATATTTATCGTTAACGTAAGAACTATCTAATAATTTTCGTCCCAAAATTTATAAAGTTTTCCGGCAGATGACGTTTGGATCGGTACAACTCGAACGCGCAGGTCTGCTACTACACTATCACGAGAAAGTAAATACGCTCGAAATGCGCCCTTCTTCATCCGCGCGGCGAGATACGCCCTTTTTCATCCGCGCGGTGAGATACGCCCTTTTTCATCCGCGCGGTGAGATGCACTCTTCTTCATCCACGCGGCGAGACGCACCCTTCTTCATCGGCGTGGCGAGATACGTCCTTATTTCGCGCAGCCGTGGATATGGTATGTTCGCGTCTTTTGGAGCGGAATTATTCGTTTTCTCGCTCACTAAACTAGTGGGACAGCTCTCAATATTTTTGTAACATATTTGTCAATCAAATACAGTAGAATAAATAATTTTTTTAGTCAAGAGACATAACTGACCTTTTCGCAGCTCCATAAAAGCCAAATAATGACTGAAAAGGGGGTTTTCTGGGGGTGACTCGATTAATTTTTACTCTAGATAGTTTTTTAAAACATCAAAATACATTATTTTCAGCAAAAATTAGAACCATACCCCCCGAGGGGTCATAGATATAATGATTATTGACGTTTATTAATTTTTTAAAGGCACTTAAAATACCCCTCAGACCCCAAAAAAAATCAAAGAAATTCTCTTGTGCATAATATACACACCTATTTTGTGTGATTTTGTCATTTAAAGAATAGCGAGAAAAAAATAAAGTGCCAAATATGGCGTTTTTTGTCGTTAGAGAGTGTCGAGGTGGAATGGAGCGGCGAGGAGGGTGGGTAACCAAACATCCTTTTTTATGTACCTTTCAGTATTTACAATCAATTTGAAGATCCCGGAAAAGGGTGCCATTTTGCCTATCTTATCCCCGGATACCCTTTAAAAGTTGATGGCATGGATCTAAAAAAAATCCTACCCAATTCTACTTGGAATTTGTCAACTTTTTCCATTCCATGTGCAATACAAAAAATTTCAAGTTTTTGAGTAAAAAAATATCAATTTAGCAATTTTACCAAAAAATTTAAAATGTTCGATTTTTTAAATAGATTTGGGCCTCCACACTTGATCTGAATTAGCATATATATATAATTTCTTTGAAGTAATAGTGATTATCGTAAATTGTTTTTTCATCAATATTACAGCTATTGTTGATGTTGGTTCAGCTTCATTTAAATATGACATGCGTAGATTAACCGAAATTCTTGCTTTTCCAAAAGCTTGGTACCGACGTAGTATCGTCCGACGTTTATTTTTGGGAGATCTTAGTTCAGGAATAGTTTATTCTGATGGTGATACTATCTCTCACAATCAAGAGGAGTCAGTTATGGGAAGTTCCCTGCCAAAACATCATGATCGTTACAGTGGTGATACTCTATCCAAAAGTATACCCGAGCGGAGTCCTACATTAAATCGGGATAAATTAAAACTTAGCTTTGATAACGATGCTCCAAAGCAAACACGTCTCAAAGGTTTATTATATTTTATCGGAAGATTCATGAAAATCTGTTTCAAATTCATGTTTTTTACAATACAAAATAATTGTGATCTTATAGAATACATGTCATCTTTTGTTTCATTGTTTTTCAGATATTGGAAAAGGCTGGAGCTTTGCAGCTGATAAACAAATGGATGTAAAATTACGAGAATCTGCCTGGGAAACATTAGTGCTCTTTGCGATCAATTTCACTCGTTTAAATGTTCATATGAATATGGGGAATGTTATGGGAAACGTTTCTTGGATGACCAAAGATTTCCGATCAGATGGTAGATTGTCTATTGGTAGTAATGGATATAAAAATTTATACATAGGTATTGGTTTAGGAGGTTCAAGTTTGGATGCTAAAGGTGGTATTGTTGGAGGTATTATTGAGCTTAGTAAAATTGATACTTATAGTAAGTAAAACTATATATTATTTGATATATGAAGTTTTGCATAGTTCTTATGTCTGTGTTGTCTCTTTTAGTACATATTAGGGAAGAACCAAATACTGAACCTGACCATACTCTTGGATTAAAATTGTTTGCATTAGAACTTAGACTCGATTACATGGGTACTAGTGTTTTAATGTCTCGAGTTTCATCCTTAGATGTGACTTTACGAGATGAATGGAAAATTAATCGTATTAGTAGCGGAGATGCATTTATACCTACAAGAAGGTAAATATTTTTCATATTTTGAATTCATTTACTTATAATTTATTATAATAAAATTATTTTCAGACCAGCAGTCATTTTTATGCACGGTGATCTGGGTTGGGATCAGTTACAAATTATGATCAGTAAATCAACCACTGCAGATCTACTCAAAATGTTTTATAAGTTGGATGAATTTTTTAGTCAACAATTTAAGAGCAGCAAACGGGTTTTCAGTTCACTACAGCCTAGACACCAAAGAATTAGCAACAGTAGTTTGAAGAAAAGGCACCACAAAAAGCGTGGAAATACCGAAGGTTTACAGATTTTCCAATTCTGATAAAAGTTATACATAGTATTAATAATAATCAAAAATTACCAATTCTTTTATTGTAGCATGGACATTAAATCAAGTTGCTTTAACGGATGCCCGTCACCACCGACATTGGCAACGTGTACTGAGTCAAGTAGCTGGATTGGAGTTGGGAAGTCTGAAATTCGCTCTACCTGCTAATGGTACAGTTCTTGGTGGCACAATGGAATTGCATGGTTCGAATATTAGTTTAGCGTGCTTCCACGGCATCAATTTTAAAAGTAAGAGTTGGGCACTTTTTTCGTTGAAAGAGCCATGTATTAGTTTTGCCACCGAAGCACAAGAAATTCCTAGTGTTGAGTGTAAGTATTTTATCGTTCTGTCACTGCTCGAATAATCTTTATTCCGTTATAAAAATTCAAACTTGAGCATATGGGAAAATCTTCAGAACTTTTAACTTTTATGTTTTCATATATTTTCCTATATAAATAGGAATAAATAGCATATGTGAGTGGCGAATATCATTCTAACCTTATACAGAATAAGTTCCGTGAGGAAGACTATAAACTTGTACTTAATTTTAACTGTTTTGTTAAATACAAATTTGAAAAAATCCACATTTTATAGAAGTCGAATTTTGTCACAATCGGTAAATTTAAGAACTTTTGTTAGTCACTTCTTTAGCGTTCAGAATCGGTTTTCCATGCTTTGGCATTATAGTAAGTATTTCCAAAGACGAAAAATTTCATAATTTAAAACAAAGTTTACCGCTCTTATAAACATAATGTCGGGCTCTTAAACAACTCTCACCCATTTTTTTCATACATCTAAATATACATGATTGTTGAGATATAAACAAGGGCAATCTGACTGCCATTAATATTAATTAATTTAATTTATAAGGCTGTAAGACGGATTAAAAAATTCTTATCAGTCTATACACTTATTATTGTTGAAAAAACAAAGAAATCCAGCCCCATCAAGAAAGTGTGCTTCAAAAAATGAGCCTTTTATAAGCAGAAACGTAAGTATACTAGTGTGCGTAATTGACCTCAAAAAATCTTATCTTTTAATGGCACGCCTGAGTAAAAAAATTTATATGTAATCATATATAACCATATATAAACCTTCATATATAGTTATATATAGAATTTAAACTTATATCATTGTGTATAGCTATATACATCTACGTATAATCATATATACTAATAAATGTTTATATATGGTTTATTACGATTGCTAGGGATCAGTGCAACCGGGAATGGGAAACTTCTCCGCGACGGGAGAGTTACCTCCAAGTGACAAGGCTTTTCTTATAAATACACTCCAAAATGCTAGCACGACGGTAGAGCACGTTTTGCTCCACGACGGGACATGTACGACTTGCAGCTTCAGCTACACTCAATTTTCGCTTTCGATACACTATCCATACGACGACTTCTATGGTAGCTTCGGCAAATACGGCGGTTTCGATGACGTTTTCTGCGGACGCGAGCGCATTCACACGCGGGTATTTCGGCGAGGAAGAAACAAAACAGTAAACTTACTATTCGCTGCGGCCAGAAGAGTTACTCTTTTGAACTCTCTCTCTCTCACTCTCTCTCTCTCTCTCTCCCTCCCTCGGCTCCCTCTCTCTCTCTCTCTAGTGATAAGTACAGGCAGTCGACACTCTTCTCGCTCCTAAGGTTTTTTTCCTGTACTGACGCCCAATTCACTCTGTGGAGTGTCTGCTTTTGTAGGAGGCTGGCTCTAGTGGCTCTCAAGCGTGCGCCTAAGGCCTGCACAATTCTGATGCAGATCTATGAGCCTGGAACAAGTTTTCCTGTTGACGAGACTTTACATAACCTACAAACTTGGAACATTTCATCTGATTTGCATCTCGCTGCCCAGCCTCTCTCTTGTCTTCGTCATCTCTTCAACCACTGGTGTCGGTGGCTGCAGTGCACTTGCAACCAACAACAGTACATCACATATCGGCTCTTTACCGGCTTTCATAATATTTGAAATCTTCTGCTAACTGTTGCATCGATGCAATAGTTTCTGCTAGCTTTACCGTCATCTGACCGTCACCTGGCCGCTTGCAGCATGTAAGAAACGGACCCTCATTGACAAAACAGAGCAGCATTTCGCACATCAGTCTGAAGTATGTTCCCGCCTCTGAATACTTACTCAACTTACTAACACAATTAAACAAGTATTTTAAATATAACGCGAAACATTTACCACTTATATGTCAATAATTAACATTTAATTAATTTTGTAACAACAAAATTCACAACATATCCGCATGATAAATAAATAAATCAATACAAATTTCATAATAGAACTTTCATTAACATATAAAAACCGCTGCTAACTGCTTTAGCAGAATGCTTTCTCAAAGAGAAGAGCTTTAAATTGATTTTTTTTTAAATATAAATAAAATAATTTAATAAAAATAATGAGATTGTCGGTATTGTCAAAAATATGCTATCAATTACAATAAACTAATAAAACTATTAAATCAAATTTCTTTTTTCAAGAATCTTGTATTAATATTTTAACGGGAATACTGTGTAATTAATAAAAAAAAAAACGCGAAAGCAATATCCAAACCCAGAGTCAAAAAAAATTATTTTCGATTTTTCCATATTTTTTTTTATTTTTTTAAGCCACTTAGCATCATTCGATCGGGCTATTAAGATATTTTTTTAATTGTGTTAATTCGTTAATAATAATTATTGAATAAGAAAGTAAATAAAATAATAATTCTTGAATAAGAAAGTAAATAAAATAATAATTATTGAATATTTCATTGATAAATAAACAATTTATTGTTATGAAAAAATATTGTAATCATCGTTTTTATTTAAGCAAAATAAAAATTCGACTCGGTCAGCGATGTTGCCAACTTAATTTACGGTCGAAATGAATAGCGGCCGACATAGCGCCTTTTTGAATCCGAAAAAGACGTAGCGCCGTTTTGAACCACAAATCGACGTAGCGCGCTTTTCAACGTGAAAACGACGTAGCGCCGTTTTGAACCACAAATCGACGTAGCGCGCTTTTCAACGTGAAAACGACGTAGCGCCTTCTTGAACGCGAAAACGACGTAGCGCCTTTTTGGATGGCAATTTGACGTTGCGCCTTCTTCGTCCAGACCATCGACATAAGTAACTTAATTTACTGCGATTTTTACTAATTTGTACTATCACTTTTATTCTATTACCAGTATATCGCAAGGCGTTGTGATCTTAGTAATCAATAACTTGTTAATAACTATCTAGCCGCTCACTTTTTCAACTCCAAAATTATCATTTAATAACTGCTATCTATACCGCTCTATAGTTTTAAACTGATTACATTATAAGTTAGAAACCTTTAACAAAAGTCTGACTGCCTCCGTTTACTCTACTGTGTAAACGGGTGTAAAAGGCTCCTACATTCCCAACCTGCCTGGCTGAGTTAACGGTTCGACTACTAACTTTCAAGATCATAAGCAGAAGGCTATTTTTAACGCTTTTTAATGCTTTTTTTTTTGTTGTAATGTTTTTTTTATTTTTTTCTCATAACTAAGTGTTCATTAAACTACAGTGGCCTTATATATTAGTAATTTTTTGGCGATTTTTGCGCTTATTTATCAGCGACTCTTGCATCACATCTTGACAAACCCCTCTAACTCAGACAGAGTGTTTTTAAGCGTATGAAAGCGGATTTTTATAATACTGATCGCTTTAAGGAAGCTTAGAAAGTTGTTACTAGAAAGTGCTAAATGCCCCAGTGCGCGAAGTGCAATTCTAGTATTAAGAAAGACTTTTCGACGTGCGACTCCTGTAATAAAGCATATCATCCCGGCTGTGCACGCGCGTATCTGGGATCAAAGTCAGCTTGGGGGTGCTGCTTAGCATCGCTATCTAACTCCCACCAGGGACTAAGACTCGCGACGATGACGCAGCCGGTCAACAATGTGGCCAGTGGAAATAGTTTGCCACCCGACCCCCAGACACCGCATTTTTAATTTTCGAGCGAGCCGACCTTGCTGCAACAATATCTGCAGGCAGCAGCAGTTGCGGGACCGAGCGCGTCTCTAATACCGCAACATCATCAGCGGATCGCAGAAACCCCGGTGATCGAGTCCTCAGTACCGCAACAACTTCAGCAACAACATTCTCAGACAACAGCAGTTTCGGATGAAATGTCACGATTCAATAATTTGGATAGTGAAGCTAAGATGTCTCGGATATACGAGTTCATATTCACGCACATAAGGGGACTGGAATCTAGTCTGAACGAGGGCGCTAGAAGTACGTCGGAGCGTTTTAGTCAAGTTGACGCTCAATTACAGGCTCTTGAGCAGCGGACAGTCGAACAAACTTTTCGACCTCATGAGTCAACCGCGGAAATTGTTGTCTCGGGCTTGCCAACTCGGGTTCAGTTATCGTATGAAGATATAGAAGCCAGTATTTTTAATTTCATTGGAGTTGTAGATTTCTAGAGGATGTAATCAGTAGTAGGAAGCTGAATAGTGTTAAACAAAATGGGAGCTCTAGCGCTCCGAATGGTGGCACCGATGTTCTTATGTCGTTCTCGCTCATACTGCGATTTAATCCTGTGCAAGTTCGCAATGAGGTTATGAGGCTCAAGATTCTGAAAGGGAAAAAAAAGGTTTTTTTTGCAAAAAATAAGGTCTTTCTCAACGAATTTCTCGCCAAAAAAGTGCTTAATTTACTAAGATTAGTTAGAGCTAAAGCTCGTAATTATGCAAGGGTTTGGGTCAGAAACGAGCAGATGTTCGTTCGTAAGAACACCGATTCTGAAGTTATTTCAATTTCGTCCGAATCAGACTTAAACAAGTTAATCTGATGGCAAGCTGATTCGCTGTCATCCTCTTCAACCTCCTCAACGCCCAGCACCGATCGCCTCATAGTCTCGCATATGAATATAAATTCACTGAGGTCAAAGCGCAATATCTTTATGAGATACATTGAAGATGTTAAACCACTTATAATCGCTATCTCTGAAACATGGCTTGACCCGGACTTTCCCACGTCCCATGTACAAATTGATGACTATGCAAGCAGGTGGAGTAGCTTGCTACATCCATAGGTCCCTCATTTCTCAAGTGCTATTTATGTAAAAACTTTCAGATATCACTGAGACAGAGTTCCTAGTATTGGAAATAGCTTCTTCGTCTGCACCCTGCGCGTCGAAATTGCTGCTGGCGGTCGTATACATGAGGAAGGCCATGTACTTACTGAATTTTTTAATGTAAGCGATGAATTAGCTCAATCCTATAGAAATATTATCATTTTAGGAGATTTTAACGTTCGTGTGCTTAAGAACACTTTCCATTCGCGACATCTTCTAGACGCTATTAATAAACGCTCCCTATATTTAGTCCCGTATGGAGCTACTAACTTTAGTAACAATGCTGC
>JAPYZP010004721.1:0-10756 GCA_030522985.1 Torymus sinensis
GCTGGCATATACCACGACTCCAGATTTCTTTGACATGAGAAATTGCAATTCGTTAGTAGTTTTTAAGTACTTTGCATGGTTATACAATGGCGTGGTTTACTCGATGGAAATCGAAAATTTGAAAATTCTATAATATACTCCACAAATCCTTTATTAAGCAGTTACTTAATCAATTATTCGAGCTGGAATAATACGATAATCTAATTACCATTCAAACTTAAACAGCACACTGCATGGCCTCTCTCTATGCATACGATCAATTCGATAACAGAAACGCGCACAAAGCATATTAAACATATGGCTCAACATACACAATCATCGAGATTTTCGAATCAGGTTACGCTTATTAAGCATCGCATATTAACGCACGAACAAATGCATCCCCCTGTCATAAAAGGCTCATCATCCTCACAGTACTAGGCTTGTGGCAATGATAACCAAAAAAAAAAAAAAAACACCCTCTCCTCTTTGAATCGCAGGACACAACAGGCTGTGCATTTTTTCCACAGGGACGCAGTCACGGCGGTCTCCTGGTACCCGCACGGCACTTACCTGGCCTCCGTCGACAAGTCCAAGTGGGCCACCATCTGGGGCGACCACGTCTGACAGGAGGAGCAGTCCTGAGACGCACCACTGGCGGAGCCGCCTTAAGCAGCAGACACCACGCGCCTGCTCGCGTCTCGGGCACACAACAATCACCGCCAAGCATCGTGAACAACGTGTCTCTTCATCGTCGTCGCCATCATCATCAACGTCATCGTCATCATCCAAGAAAGAAGAATTATTATAGCGGCGACTCTCTGCGCGCGTGCGGACGACCACGCGCCAGGGATATAAAAATGTTATGCTTCGTGCGTAGGGGACGCGCCCGCGACTGCGCAGCGTTTGTAACGTGCCAACTGGGGATCCCCGCGGCTCTCGTGGGGGAGCACGGATACACATGGGCCGTGAACTTTTTTTCACTTTCTCCCTCTCTCTCTCTCTCTCTGCCTCCCGTGTTTTTACAAAAAAAAAATCGTTTTAATCCTTTATCTTTTTGCTGTTACGTAAACTCGCTCGCGAGACATGTTTGTTGCACAAACAAGGGTGTGGGCGAGGGGAGGGACGGGGAGAATTCTACCGTGTAGCTTTCGCGTATAGCTCACCTAATGGAATCGTATATAATCTATACATATATTAATAGAGAGACAGAGATATCGTAACATTTTTTTGTTAGTTTTTGTCAAAACGTAACTGCTTCCCGGTGCCAATATTTACGTACCGTCCGACACACGCGATTAATCGAAGGCCAATTACATAGATCGACGAAAGCTCAACGCGCTGCTATCCAGTTTGACGATGCGTAATTTTCCCGTTTAAACGCGAACGAGGCGCGATGGGTGCGAGAGTGACGCGTTTTTACAAGCGTCGTAGCCTATATACATCTTTTTTATATTACACGAACAATAAGCACAATAAGTCTATAACATTACTGATTCGATTGATTATCGTTATTATTGTTAATTATTATTACCATTACTAATTATTAATACACTATTATTACAGCGAACATAGGTATATGGTACACGGTTACAAGGGCGGCGCAAACACAGCGCTTTGTCACACTTTTGTCGTCGACGATGTACTGTATTATATACAATTCGTTTTCCACGTTAAAGGGAGGGGGAGACAAACACACACAGGCCCTTGGCACGACCTACTAACAACGCGGTGTGTGCGCTCGCGCGCGCGCGGGAGCATATAAGCGCGAATCAGCGCGAGAAAGGGCTGCAGCCGGGTACTTTTGTCTCGCGCGCGTGCATATATATACGTATAAGGTGGATGCATACACAAGTGTTGTAAAAGAGACGCGGTTAACGACGACAATTTTTGAACGGAACAAAAAAAAACGCTGAAAGAATGAAAAGAAAAAATACTATTATGGGGAGTCGATTGTGATGACTATATATATATATATGTACTCTACTATACTACTAACGCTATATATGATCGATATTTTTTTAACGCAATCGTGGGAATCTTATAGCCTAGCTACGAGAGACTGCAAAAACAGCGTGTTTATACGCGCGAACGGCAAGAAATTGAGTCTGCAGTCGGCCAAGGAAGATAAATACCGACATCTGACGCTAAATTATATTATAAATAAGAAGGTAAGAAGTGCGCCGCTTGTCGTCTCTCCATTATGCGCTCTTTCCACTTGGTAACGGTTACGTAAGTTTTTTTACTCATCACACACACAACTATCATCAAATACGCAGCGCCGATATTGTACGCTCGTACTCGAGATATACATATATATTTACACACATTATAATTATAGGTTATATTCTTATCATAGAAATGAGCGGGCGTTAATAGTAGATTTGCCAACGAGAGACTGCGAGATCGCGCACAGTCGAAGAGGCATTTGATTTAACGAAGTTTTCCGAGCTTTATTGTAACGAACTCTCGGTGGCATCGTATAAGATTGGTCCGGCGAATGCGGACCCTTGTTTATCCCAGGACTCGCGCGAGCGTCTGCGGAGATTATCTATGTGCACGAGGACGATAATTACCTTTACCCTTGATTGCGTTTTTACATTTTACTCGAATATATATATACACATTGATATAAGATATATGTAATTTTATTAATCATCCGGTGAAAATAGAGGGAAAAACCAACCGCGATTCTTATTCTTCTAAAAGCTGATGTTTGCTTGCTCGTCTGCCGCGCACAAAATACAAGATTTTCAGTCAAATTCTTATACCGCCTCGAAGCTTCCCATATACATTCGTATGTACATATACACACATATTATCTGTGATCACGAGTCTCGAAGATCGCGAATCTTTAACAAACGTTCGCTCTCCCCCGCAACCCCGTCGCTGAGTCGCGGTCAGCGCAGAAAAAAAAATTAACGATCTCGGCTCGGAGTTAGGATTAATGCCTCCTTTTTCTCGTACAAGTACGCCGAAAACTTTTCTCCCCCTCATTTACTCTATATACACCCACACAGACCCGCCTCTCCTTCTCTCTTACTTCTGCACATAACTGCGGCGCTCGCGTGGGCCCTTAAGTAGCTTGTTACATAAGTTGAACTTTCGTAGTATTAAGTTAACGATGCGCAATCCAACAAGCCACTGCTGTTTCGGCACGATCAAGTTCACTGCGCGATGATGATATTCTTCTTCTTCTTCAACTTCTTCTTCTTCTTCATCATTTTTCTTTTTATTACTTATAAGACATCGGGGCGTTGAATCGGCTTTGTCAAACGTTTATATATACGCTTCGTCGATATGATATATAAAAGGCGCACACCACTGCGTCCCGCGATATATATTTACAATTGTATATTTTTTACCGTATTTAACGTGAACTCTTCGAACGATTTACTTTGTTATATTGCCGAAAGAAAAGAAAAAAAAATACTACATTGTATACCATATAGACTTCGATTTTATGTACAAAAATATTTTCTCACTATATTCAATCAAACACTCATGCATGAGAGTCAGACAAACACACACACACACTCACATATATATACACACAGTCAGTGGCATCGACACGGCGACGAAGCTAATCTTGCGTTCCAAGACGAATGGCACGAGGATACACGCGTAATTTTTTACATTCGCTCCATTATCGACTGGCGTCGTATGTGCGAGGGGACATCGCGCGTGAAGCCGGCCGGGGGAAGAGGGGGAGGAAGAGTAATGTTCCTCCTTTACTGCAAACGCACGCACCTACGGACCCGTCAAATATGCAATTTATACAGCTGTCGATGAGACATTATACGTCGGCGTGTGCGACAGGGGTGGGGAGGGAGTTGTCTCCTATATTCCCGGCTTTTACACCCGCGCCGTGTCCTCCGAAAGAACAAAAATGTATCACACACGTGTGCACATCGCTCCCTTTTCATTCTATACAATATAATAATAATAATAATAATAATAATGTGTATCCCGCATCGAGAGCCCGTGCGTATATTAAAATTATATGCGAGTGTAAAGTTGTGTACAATGTTCGCATTCTGTAAATATAGTAAATGGATTTTCATTGTATTTTCTACTAAACAGTTGTGTATCTAGTAAAATGCTTATTTTCTGAACCTACGCCATCTTCCTCAAAATCCTCGACGCACCGCTAAATTATAGCAATATATAATATATACTATATACATGTACAATATTACAGGCCACGACTTCATATATCTGAAATAGTTCGTTAATTGGTAGTGGCGCGCGTATACACGAGTTACTAAACAACGAATTCGCGCGTATAATAACAACTCCGCCTCGCGGTATCCATATTTACAGTTCGAAAAGCTCGCTCATTAGTCAGTCCAATATGTATATTTATTTATCTATTTATTTATTAACTCCAGAGTAAATACATAGTATTACATTACAAATATACAAAGAGTTACGGACAGCTCGATATTTTTGGAACAACACATGGTCAACTTTTGAGGTCCAAGTCCAAGTCCTCATGGCGCTTGACAAATTTATAAACGCATCGCTAATTCGTTTTGCACCACTTTGCTTTTTTGACAACACTTATGTATATGATCTGTTCGAGCTCCCATCGGGAGGCTCCGTTTTCCGTCCGACTTGACATATACGTATAGCTATACAGCGCTGTACGCATGCTATATAGTGACAAGCCACAAACGTTGGCGACTCGCGAGACTAACTTTCTTCGTATTGTCTAACTCGCTCGCTCGTGTGCTACTATAGCGGCGCAAGGCGTAACTTTAACATTACGCTCTTTGAATGCCATTCGACAGTTCCGACAGTTTCGCGCGGCCGGGCGCGAGCGAATTCAGGAATTTGCACTTGGACGGCGACGACGGAAGATCGACGGCCGCGTTTGACGTCTGAATCGAAACGACTTGGCCGCGCGTGTGTATAGGTTGAAACGTGACGTAGAGGGGACGCGATCGCCTTATTTTTGCGAAACTTCAAGTTTTCTTCGGCTGCCCCCGGCGCGAGGATGTACGGGCTGGCCTTTTTGTTTTTCCGGTAACTGCAGACGGAACAGAAGAGAATGAATTGCCGGCGTCACGGTGGCTGTGTAGTATAGAATGACCGAGAAGTATAGTGCAGAAATTACAGATAAATTGTCGATTATTCGTATGTTTTTTTTTTTATTTGTTGATTTTACGGGTTGATTTTTGGAAAAATTTTCACTTCTAAGGGAAAAACAAAAGCAGGAGCGGCGCAATTACATTACAGCCGCGCCAAAAGCTTTTACCATGTGATTGGATGTGACCAGCCGTAAATTAATATTTCGAATATACACATTTATTTCCACCCACATGGGCACGCTGCACACACACATAAATTTCATCACAACGAAGTTATAACACACCGATTGCAATAGAAAAAAAAGAGAGACAAAAAAAAAGAAGAAAATCAACGCGGAAGCGCCGCGCGAGCGACGCAAACGTAATTAAAAATTACTCAACGAGAATGCAGATTGAAAAAGCCATCGATTGCCGGCCGCTAACTGCGGTTAATTCAGTTTTCGTTACCCGCTAATAGATTAAAAAAGGAACGACGCGAGCCCTGGAAAGCGCGTCGGGGGGGGGGGTCGAAAGGGGTGTAACCGTAAAGTTTCATCGGATCCCACTTAGCTGGAGCGTAACCACGTCGACCCTGTCGTTGCCGGCGAGTCCGAAATTAAAAGTTCCCTCTCGCGTGCCGATCGAGCGTGTATAATCCAAGCTCTCCCTCCCCCGAGGAATGCAAATAAAAAAAAACGACAGACCGCCGACGCTGGAAGAAATGTTCACGCTCTCTCCCCTTGCCTCTGCTATACGCGAATCTTCGCTGTTCGGTACGCTGCGCGCCGTATATATAGCCAGGCGACGGAGGCGGCAGTAGCGCAGCACCGCACACGATTAGCCCTATACGCGCGCGCGCGGGCAGAGTTCGATTTTAATTAATGTCAGGGCCATTGTCTCGGGCTGCGAGCAAGCGCGCCGGCGGGTAGCCACACGCGCAGGCGACCGCAAGCCGGTGATTGGCAGGTTGTGCTGCTTGTGCTACACTTGGGGGGAGGAGGAGGATCGAATGCGCGCTCGTGAATTCCGTATCCCCCTAAGAGGCAGCAGCGCTTTCTCTCCTCTCCCTTTCTCTCACTCGCAGCTATATACACCCCCAAGTCCGACCCTTTTCCACTTGCTCGTGTTACCACCACCCCCCGTTTTCTCGGGCTTCTTCTCGCCTTTCCGCGCGCGCGCTTGGTGCCGGCCGCGACCCTCCTCCTTTCTTTCTCTCTCTCTCTCTCCCTCCTCTCTTCTATACTCTCCACCCTCTCCATGTGTACCTATGTATATATATATGGGTGCTAGCGCTTAAGTTTGCTTTTCGCTGCCCTCGGAGAAAAGATTTGTATCGGTTAAATGTGACTCATTACCGCGCGAGAGCGACCGTTCGGGGTGTAGGGGGGAGGAAGAGATTTTCTGTGCTGGAGCCGGCGGATGGGGGGGGGGGGGGCTCTGTATTCGGCCGTTACCGCTCTCGTAAAAGACGCTCCCGCGCGTGCGGGATCATGGATTTCGTACGGTGTATTGGGACATAGGGATTTTATGCGCGTCGAATATAAAAAATTGATTCAATTTTTCGCGGAGAGAGTGATTTTTTTTTTTACGCACTTCACCTCGAATGTCATCGTTACTCTATATATATTTTTCACTTTTATCCAGGCGAATATCGTACAATTTTTCTTTTTAAATATATACATATATATGTGTATGAGCAGCTGTATCGGAGAGAGAGAGAAAAAAATTGGCGGCCCCTGGAGAAAGCTTTGCAGCGCGCAATGGTAAGTGTATACAATCTGTTATTTGACTGTTAACGCGCGCGTTTACTTCTAGAAAATGTAAGTTCGAGCTTTTTTGACAAAAGTAAAAAGAAAGAGGAGCCAGGGTACACATCGTTTTACCGAGCTTTCAGCAGTGGATAGACAAACACACACACATACGCCCACAACAACCTCGCGAATTACCAAAAGGTTTTACCAAGAACTTAGCGCGAATAAATAGAAGTCGCGAGGCGCTCGTGCTTGCGCTTAAAACGTTCTCTCGTGCGCGCACTTTCGCACACCACGCGAAATTGCATTTCAGTCCTCGCGTCTGTCCCGGCCCCTCGTAACAGTCGTCGCCCGTACATAACACCCACCCACACACACACACACGCACACAACTTCCATTCAGCAAAACGCCGGCGAGCGGCGAATAAGCCGTTTCTTTGAGGCTTGCGGTGCCGCGGTCGCGCGCTACCGCCGAATTTGCCCCAGCTGCGCTGTTAGGATGGGAAATACAGTACAACACTGCGCTCGTTCCACTCTATATACATATACACACACAGATCTATCTATCTATCTGGCGGGGTGGTGGTGGCGGTGGTGGTGGTATAGCAGTAGCGGTGGCATGGCATTTCGCGAGCAGCCCCAGGAAAACGAAGAAACGAGGCCGCGGCACTGCACCGGGGGGACGGGTGTATATACGGTGGGCGCATCTCGCTATATCTATACGCGTCCGCATATCGAAAGGTTAAAAAAGATTCAATCAGTCGCCAAGTTTCAGCGCCAATCAATCACCCGGGTGAACGGAGAGAACGAGGCTGGCTGGCTGGCTGGCTGGCTGCTGCCTCTACTCTTTACTATATACTCTCTCTCTCTCTGTCGTATCTCCCCGCTCTCCGGCCCGTGCGAGCGCGGGCGCGCGCAGCTCAGTGGGGGTCTAAAATGGCTGAGCTTTCCGGAGTCGGCGTCGACGCAGTGGAAGCTCGCGCCGTGCTTGCGGCGGGCGCTCAGTAGCCGCTCGACACCAGCCGTGGGGAGACTCGCGGCCGCGCGCGCGCCTGAGAAGCTCTCTCTCTCTCTCTCTCTCTCTTTCCCTGTCGAAAGAGCAGCAGCAGCAGCAGTCTATACGCTACTTCCGTCGCTCGTTCGTTCGCGCGTACAATAGCAAGCAGCAGTATATACGCGGTGGCGGCCGCGCGAGCGCGGGAGTTTACGAATGCGCGCGCGGTGTACGGTTACTGTTGAGGAAGAAGAAGCGGCGTTTTCGCCGTCGCACAGTGACGTTGTGCGCGAGCGATTTTTCTCGTTTTAAAAGAGAGAGAGGAGAGAAAGGCGGGGAACGAGGAGATCGGTTGTTTGGTGTGATTGGGCTGCTCGAGGGGTGAGAGAGTAAGTGCGGAGAGAAGGTGGAAGGAGAAGGGAGCAAGGCAGGAAGAAAAGACGGACGGACGGGACGGAGGAAGGAAGTTGTTGTTGTTGTTGTTGTTGTTTGTTCCTGGCGCAAAGGAGCCGGTGCGAGGGTGAAAGAGATGTGCTGCCGTCGCGAAGACACGCGGCCGTCGCTCGAGTGATCGGTGCGCGGTATAACGGCAATATGTGCGGCCGATCGTCGACGTCATCATCATCAACCAGCGACAAGAGCAGCAGCATGGGCGAAGGGAGAAGGAGAAGCGCCGCCGCGCCGGGACTGAGCTCCGGCCGAAGAAGACGCTGGTGGGACACAACCGCCGGCTCTCTTCTGCTCATCCTCGCGGCTAGTGTCTCCGGTAAGCGCGAGCGCTTTAAATGCGCTCTCTGTGTGTGTGTGTGAATGTGTCTGTGTTTAGCCGGCGCGAGGTGTTTTTGCCCTACTTTTAAGAAAGACTACTCGCTCGAAAGCTCGCGGCTTGCCACGGACGGCGATTTTTATGCATCGCGCGCCAACTCGCCTCGGCCCTCGTGGGTACATGCAGAGTTTTCGGGACACGACAGGTTTGTACGTCTGCGATGGGAACAAAAATACTTTTCCCTCGAGGCTGAGGGAAAAATTCTCCAGAACTAAGGGGGAGGACTTTGCACAGTTACGAGAGCGTTAACAGATTCACCGATTTCTTTCAGCGGGACTCAGTAGAACGGTGTAACTTGTGACGAGAGAGAGAGGGGGATTGGGAATGGCACTTCATTAAAATAGTACGCTCAAAGAGTTACGAGGATGGCATTAATTTACGGCCCGCGGATATCTGTAGCGCTTGGGCAGCTAGTGCTGTAAAGTGCACAAGCGCGCTCTCGCGAGGACTCGTTTTTTTGCATTTTTTTTCCTTTAATGAACGCGCGTTATACGTACATATACTCTTGAAAAAGCGAAATCTTGTTCGTCCCCTTTTTTTTGGAGTGGCGCGCCGAAAATAGAAAGCTTCGTTCCACGAATAGTGTTTATTAAAAAAGTTTATTATCGGGAATGCAGGGGCTCAGGGGGGTTGGTAACATCAGCGTCGGGGGGCCGTGTAGAGAAGAATCAAATGAAATGCATTTACCGTAGCGAACGAAGTTAAAATTTAATTTCGACGTTTGTTAAAAGCTTGGATAAGCTTTGGAGAAGCTTTAGTATTTTAGTTCGGGGATCGGGACGCCGGGAGTGGATACGCGGTGAAAGATCCTACGGTTGTAGAATGACCATTTCGTTATTTCGCGATCCTTTAAATCGCCAATTAAACTTCACTCGTATATGTTGGGGAGCATTGAATGATTGATTGGCTCTTTTCGAAGTTGGTTGCAGAAATAAACTGCACCGAGAGCAGATCGAATACATTTAATGATATCTAATTAGGACGGATGCGTATCGTATTGATACATAGATAGATGCTGGTTATTTGAACTAGGAACTCGAGGTCCATAATCGTCCAGGCATACAGCTGGTGCATAGATAGTGTAAAAAGCCGCCGGATAGTAAAAAATAATACAATAAGATTAAAATTAAACTAAAACTACAGAGAACAGAGAGAAAAAAATATATAATATATATAAAAAACAAAAAAAAAATACCAAGCGCAGTAAAGGTTGTAATAAAAAAACAAAACGCGAGTAACAAATGAAAACAAAGAAGAAAAAAAAAGCGAAATACAAATGTCAGCGATGATAAGACAAATGTAATAATTCTTACAAAATAAAAGCTGTAACGACTATTTATGACTTGCCCACCACATCAAGAAAGTATACAAATAACGCGCGCAATGACTCTCTTGGGAGGTTGTATTACACAAAACAATTAGTCCGCGTATATTTAACGTTAAAGTCGAGCGGTATATTGATAATCGCCTCTCGCTGTAGGGTGTAAATTCAACACTGGCGATAAGTAGCTCCCGAACGTTACTACTGCGCCTGTTTTCTCACTTCGCGTACCAAGGAACGCCGCGCCAGGATTATAGAATCAAGCCCCATAGCGATACCAGTGAGCGAAGCTGGGCGCGTCGGTGTGGAAGCTTAATGGCGCATAAATTTTCAAGACCGCGCCGCGCGCTCGAATTTTGCTATACACACATGCAGACAACGCGCGGGGGGGGGGGGGGACTATACTTTCCGTCTAATAATACCCGCGAAGATATATATATATATAGGGGTCTCGGATTCCCATCACGTAAAAAATCGCGCGCGAGCGCGGCCAGCGCTAAAGGATTCCTCGTTTCGGGTTAAACGGCTTCTGGCCCTCCTCCACAGTCCGCCCCCTCCCGAAGCCCTAAATATATCCGCAGCCTTTACCGCGCTCGGGGGGGCTGCGTGTAATGCGTGCGATCGCTTCTTACGCAAAGTATATTTCGTGAGCCAAAGAAGCCATAAAAACGATAATTTTTTTTTCATCTTCGGCAGGTCCGTCGTCTCTCTCGCGTGCTGTGTGCGCGTGATGCGTGTGTATAACGAAAAGCGAGGGCGATCCCGGAGGGGGTCGGAGCGATAAAATGAAAAACAAAAATATTATATATATGA
>JAPYZP010004723.1:0-10592 GCA_030522985.1 Torymus sinensis
AATGCAGCATAAAGTGTATTTGTCCCACCGTTCCTATAAAATATAGTAATTTTTGTGACTTTTATAATAAATTTTATTAGAACATTTCTCTCAGTGTGGGTGAAATCAACCTGGTCGTACACATTTTTTCAGAGTTTGAATATTGTATTTCCATATATTGATACTCAACAAAATTTGAATTGATGAAACAATAATATTTAACAATTCATCTTGGAAATTTTAAACTTTTTCCCATATTATGTGTTACACAAAAAGTTTCAAGTTTTTGAGTTAAAAAATCATGAAAATTAAAGGATTTTGAAAAAATTCAAATTTTTCAAATTTTCAAAAAATTCTAATTCTTGAACGGTTGCATATTATGCTCTAAAATTTTAAGGCTGGGTTTTTGGGCTAATTTGGAACCGGTAACAAAATTTTGAGCAATTTTATAATTTTGACGGAAACAGTTGACCTGAAACGTCCACCATAATATATATATGGATTTTATAGTCTTTCGCTTTTTTTAAATTTTATATATATATATGGCCAAGTCTGTCATATCAGGAGGTCAAATGTTCTGCTACTCATTCTGAATATCCCTAAATTTTTTTAGATTTTTAATTTTGGAGATATGACGTCAAAAACTGGGTTTTGATGATTTTATGCATTTTTGACCGATTTTCATTAATTTATAACTCCTCAGAGAAGCATTTTTCACGATAGACAGAAGAATATTTTTTTTTGGAGCATTTTCTCAGCATTTCAATAAAAATACTTTTAACGCCGTACACAGGTTTATGCTTTCACTTACGTATATGCAAATGAAACATATAAATTAAAAACGGCTGCCAATTCATTGGCATATATATATATATATAAAATTCAAAATTGCAAAAAAATATATAACAACAAAAAAATTTAAGTATCTGAAACAAAAAAAAACAGTTTAAGGTGCGATTTTCATTTTGGTGTTTAGATACTGTTAATGATCCAAGGAAACGTAATCAATCATGCGATTTGGGGTCCTAATCATTCGGATTTAAGGTGATTTCAGCCCCACCGTGATTACTAAGGTATGTATTTGAAGCCGGATGAAATTATGTAGGTACAATTATTAAAAAAAGGCGATGTTAGTTCCGTTCTTAGTTATTGATAAAACTGTTATTTCTTCCGAATAGCTTATATCTCACAAATAAAGAGATATCGTAATAAAACGGTTTAAAAAAAAACGTAATAAAATAATTTGCACGTTACGAGTAGACCTTAGTATTTTTTATCGAAATAGGCTTATATTTTGTTTTTTTTGGTTCATAGTTTATGTTTCATTACTAATTTATGAAACACTATATATATATTACGAAAAAATCATAAACAAACAAAATTAATTAATATTCATAGTAATTTCCTGAAAAAGTTATGAATAATAAATTGTAATCGTAAGAAAAATAATAAATTTATAATTAATCACTAACAATTTAATTTCGTTATAGAATGATCTTATATGGAAAAATATGATTTTGTCTATAAAAGTATGTCTGATTTCGAACGCTTCGTTACTTTTATCATAAAACTATTTTCACCAGGCACAGGACAAGTGTGAGTTTTTCACGTGAGCAAAGCGAGTATCGCACTAGCACTGACAAGTACTATTAAGGTTATTATTGATATTAAATCGGTGTAAATTTAAAAAATTTTTTACAATATCTTTTACGCATCACATGATATAAGTGACTATATATATATGGGTAACTTCATATCAGCTGTTGCAAGTCAAAATATTAAAATTTCTCAAAATTTTTTTACTGATTCCAATTTAGCCTCAGACCACATGACTGAAGTTTTAGAGCGAAATATTCAATCCTTCAAAATTGAGAATTAATTGAAAATTTGAAAATTTGGAACTTTTTCATAAATCTTCAAGTTTCATGATTTTTTAACTCAAAAATTTGAAACTTTTTTTTTATAGTACATTAAATGGGAAAAAGTTCATAAATTGTACATAGAATTACGTAGAATTTTTTACAAATTGATGTAAATTATTTTTTACTTCGATGGTTCATTATCAATACTTCACTTTATGTATAAGGCGTACTCGACATAATTTATTTTTTGTAGTACAAAAAGTACTTCTAATCTACTACCTTCAAAAAACTATTTTGTTTTTGATGGTTGCGTGTCATAGAAAAAAGATGTAGATGTTTAAAGAGTGAAAAAACTGAAATAACACATTTTTTTACCTTTTTCACTTCTTAACATCTATATATTTATGAACTATTTCCCATTTAATGTACTATAAAAAAAAGTTTCAAATTTTTGAGTAAAAAAATCATGAAACTTGGAGATTTATGAAAAAGTTCGAAATTTTCAAATTTTCAATTCTATTTTCTCTGTCTTAAGGTCTCTGTTTCTATTTCTCTATCTCTACGTCTCTGTCCCAGCGGCTCTTTCTCTAGTCTCTGTCTCTGACTCTCTCTCTAGCTCTTTGTCTCTTCGTCTCGGTCCCTACGTATCGGTCTCTACGTCTCATTCTCTACGTCTCTGTCTCTACGTATCGGTCTCTACGTCTCTATCTCTACGTCTCTATCTCTACGTCTCTGTCTCTACGTATCTGTCCTTACCTCAAAAGTCCGAAAAATCCTCAAAATGCCGAAATGGTGCTGACAAGAATCTTCAAAATCCCCATTTGACACATATATATATATATGAAAAAATCCATTAGATCCGTCAGATAGAATATCGAAAAATAATCGACACGTATTTTTTGTTTTTCGAAATTAACATTTATTAACAAAGTTATAGCACGTTACAATTTACGACATTGTGACGTCACAATGGCGAAGTATATCTATATAGTGTACAATTGTGACGTCATTGCACTTTTTATATTGCTATATCCTTATTAACAAATCTTGAATTCAAAAAAGAAAAAAATACGTATCGATTATATTTCAATGTTTTATCTGACGGATATAATGGAATTTGATTTTATTTTTCATGCAACATCCCAATTAAGAGGTCTTAAAATCATGAAAAAAAAGTTGCTTTGCAAAATTTAATTACTTTTAAAATTAATTACTGGCATCTAAAAGATAATTCAACAACGAAAGTTAATCTTTTTGACGTTTTATGTAATTTTATTTGGAAACGGTCATTTTGTTCCTTGTTGAATTTCAGGGCTAGGTATAAGTATAAAAAAAAATATATTAAAACCTGCAAAGATACATTCAATTGTTTCTAAAAGACTTTCACATACTTATTAATAATTGAATGTATCTTTGTAGGTTTTGATAATTTTGATTTTTTTATACCTATATAAGTACCTCCCCCCTGAAATTGAACAAGGAACAAAAGGAGACCTACAAAATTAAAATTGGATGAAAAGTAAAAAGGATTAACTTTCGTTGTTGAATTGTCTTTCAGGTGCCGGTAATGAAGGATGTTCAATGGTTACAGCAAAGTTAACAGAAGTTTCTGAAATTGTAATATATCATTACTTAGATAAAATAAAAGCAGCTTGATTTTTTTCAATTTTTATACAGAGCATTTTTTCGAGTAACAAATTCTTGAAAATCGAGTTCTTAACATAGGCTCTTATGGCAGAGTAAGGTTATGTGACCTCTGAACATAAAATTCTCTTATAAAAACTTAAGAGATATAGTTTAAAAACCTCCATTTGAATAGAAAATAATCAAAGAATGAAAACGTAGAGGGATCTTGCCTACTTACAGGACATTTGGGAAATAAGTACGCGAAGACGTAAACAGAACACTGAGAAGGAGAGGCCATGGCCTCCGGGAAACTGATCCTGGCGCACATTGGAGAGTCGATTTCTGGTACCTAAAAATGAAGCCTAGTGCTGATATTTCCGTCCAATGGGCCCTTTTTCTTGAGATACAGTAAATCTCATCTCAAATTTCCTCTATTTCGTAAAAAAATGATGTCTCTTCTATTGACTGTCACATTGCAAGTATTTAAGATACGACAACAAAGATGAAAAATTATAAAAGTAGGCAGTAGAAGCTAAAATTTAAGCCCTGATTCGTTGAAAAATATTGATTTTTCAGAAAGTTACAAGCAATCAAAGATAGGGTACGAAAATGGTTAAAAATAAGAACCATTTAATCGGTTAAAATGAAGACAAATTTTTAACCATTTTCGTACCCTATCTTTGATTGCTTGTAAATTTCTGAAAAATCAATATTTTTCAACCAATCAGGGCTTAAATTTTAGCTTCTACTGCCTACTTTTATAATTTTTCATCTTTGTTGTCGTATCTTAAATACTTGCAATGTGACCGTCAATAGAAGAGACATCATTTTTTTACGAAATAGAGGAAATTTGAGATGAGATTTACCGTATCTCAAGGAAAAAGGCCCATTGGGCGGAAATATCAGCACTTGGCTTCATTTTTAGGTAGCAGAAATCGACTCTCCAATGTCCGCCAGGATCAGTTTCCCGGAGGCCATGGCCTCTCCTCGTGAGTTTGTTGGCTGGACGAGAAGGTGCGCGGTGAGCGGCGAGCGTCAGCTCGTCCCTCGCCTCGCCCCGCAGCATGACACCATTGAACATCCTGAAGGACGTTCTCCCGGTACCTCATTAGTCAAAATGAGCGCACTTATTATTTATAATTCATTTGCGAGGTATACTGCCGTAAAGAAGTTGCATAGATGAACTTACACTAAATACCCATTATTCATTCAAATTGTACAATTTTATTTGGTCTTATTATCAATTAAAAGTTCTATACAGACGCGAATTGGGCTCATTTTTTGAGGTTAAATGTATGTTACTTGTATTCAATGTATTTTTGTTATATGTCAGCTCCAACCAATAATATTTCTGAAGAGTGATAAATGTTTGTCATGATTTCATTATCTACTACAAAAAATAAGAATAGAATCTCAATATTAAATGCTTTATAATCCAAAAGTAAATACAAAGAAATCGCAGCTTCCCATAAGAGCCCATAATAATCAGCAAAAAATAAAAACTTTAATATCTTAATTTCTATCCCACCTGGCCTTCTGAAAATTTATATGAGTGTTTTTGAGATATTTACAAACCTGTATGCGAAATTTTGCATGTATCTGTATGTTAATTCTATTACAGATAGAACTTCCTTAATTTTAAAGGTAATTAAATTTTGCTAAAAAAATTTGTTTCATTATTTCAAGACTGTCGCTTTAATATATATTGTCACTTGTATTATGCGATACGCAAAAGTTATTATAAAAAATTCTTTAAATTGACACCGATTACAACAACCATTAATCTATCTATCCATCCATCTATCCATTAATCCCTTTTTTCCTTCCATTTTCCATTTTTGTTACACCCATAACAACCTTGTTACTTTGAAGCATATCTCGAGATCATTGTACCGATTTTGCAGGACAAGATTAATATTTTTCTTTTTTTGTTGGTTTGGTTACTTATTTCGGAATAACATTTCTTTTTTTTCGATCGATTTTCTTTTGTTATATAGCGATTTTTGACCATTGATTTTAGAATACTTTGAAATCAATATTGCTACATATCTTTAATGCCCTAGAAGCAAGATTAAATTTACTGCAATTTAAAAAATAGTTCTTATTAATATGGTAAATGTTTAGTTATTGCTAAGAATTTAATTTTCCATAAATAGGTTATATAAAAAAAAGTCTATACATTGTCATTTTGCTTTTTTCAAATTAAGAAAATTAAGAAAATTTGTTCTTATATAACGATCCAGCTTTCTATTTTGCTGTCTAATTTTTATTATTTCGCGTATAAAACAATTATAATTTTTTATAAATTTTTTGGTGTGAGAGAATAAGTTATTGGCACTAAAAATCAAAAGGAATTCATACATTAGTTTAAAGAAGCTAAGTGCCAATGAATATTGTCGGCGGCTTTTCAGTCGGAGCCATTGAATTTGTATCAATTCATATTAACATTTTTCTAATTAGGCCGATTTTTTTATTCACTTTATAATAAAAAACAATAATTTATATACGATGAGGTTTTGGAAAATAACATTTACCTGCTGGATCCGCTGTGACTTTAGTAATGACCCTTTCAATTAAAGGTGCACTTCTGTCGTTACATGTGACATGTCGCAGTTTCCTACCACTTTCCACCTCTTTCATCATACAGGCCCAATCGGGGCGTTTTCTTGGACGAGATTTAAGCATTTCTAATGTTTTTAGTTGATTGTCCGAAAGAGGCGGTATGTCCTTCAATATCGCCCTAGCTGGAGGTGGAGGCGGTGGCCTAGGTGGTGGCGGAGGAGGTAGATTTGCTCTCGATGCACTTTTTGATAGGGTTGGCGCTCCTTTTTAATTATTTAAAGTATTAATTTTTATGCACTGTTTATATCACACCAGAAAAGTATTTCGAAAAGTGACATGATGAGAATGAAGAAATAGTAAAATATGTAGCACGTTGAAAATTGAAATTAAAATTTAATATACTTTTGACTTGTAAAATTTTGAAATACAATGTTGTTTGTAAAACAATACTTTATAGTATTATGTAACCTTTTCGAAAATTGACTCGAGAAGTTAAACAGAAAACTTGCCAGTTGTGCTCTCGCTCTTCGAGAGAGGAATTTGGTCGCCTCTAGACCTCGATTTCTCCACGCGTACCTGACGCTCAAGTTGTGGTCTCGAACTTGGCTCTGGTCGACCATTTTCTCGAGCCTTCGAAGGGGCTGGTGCTGAGTGTCGGCCTGCATTTTTATCGCTGTTTGGCTGCGAGGGTACAATGACAATTTTGCTGGTTTTACGGGTCTCGGCAGTTGTGGCTGACTTTGCTTCGTCCGCTTTTGCGTCTGCCGGCTTTGGTACACTCTAAAGCGCGTAAAAAATTCAACTCAGTATATAAAATTAATGTGTCAAAAAGATAACAAAGTAATGAAAGTAAATAAATAATTACATCCCTAATTAACAATATTAACACTTAGAATTTTCAGGAATAGTAAAAAAAAAGAGACAAAATTCCGTATATTATATTTGCAAAAAGATTTATTGAAAGACAACAAATTCTAAAATTTTCAGTCCATACTTGTAGACTAATGAAAAAACATTTTCTACATAAGCTGCTTAGCCTGCACGGGTGGGTATAAAAAAAGGGAACGTTCACTTTGAATGTGCAGCAAAGTATCTAATTTTGTGAGCCCGAATTCCGCTATTCCCCTGTGACTTTTTCAACTCTAATTAGAATGTCCGAATCGTCGAATGTTAAGAAAGAATAAATGGAATACGATCGAAATATTTTCATTCGAATATTCATTGTTTGGATGGTAAAAAGAAAGTAGTTTCTTAGAACGAAAGTCAAATAATCGAAAGTGTAAACCATCCATCCAAAAGATGTAGAATGTTCTAAACGTCGAAAATTAAAAATTTGTATTTTTTAAATTGATATTGCACGATACTCGTAGTTAATATTGAATTTAGCGATATTACTAGCCAATAATTCTTTTCCACATGCCGTTGGGAAGTTTGATTTCCCACATGCCTTTTATAAAACCGGGAGGGAAAACCGAACTTCCCGCACCTTGTGTGAAAAATAATGTACGTAACTCGTGCGGAAATTAGATGATCTGTCATGGGCGTTGTGAAACTTGGCCCGTGCATGACTCACCTATTACCGCACTAGTTGCGTAATGTACTATTTAATTATATTAAAAAATACAAATGTTTCATTTTTGGCGTTTAGAACATTCTAAATTTTTTGAATGGATGGTTTACACTTTCGTTTATTTGAAAGTCTTATGACGTCATCATAAGAAACATTCGTTCTTTTTTACTATCCAAACAATAAAGATTCAAATATAACGATTTGGATCGTATTCCATTTATTCTTTTTTAGCATTCGACGATTCGGACATTCTAATGACACGTCTGAGTTGAAAAAGTCACATGGAAATAACCGAGTTCGGGCTGGCAGAATTAGATACTTTGCTGCAAATTCAAAGTGACCGTTCCCTTCCGTTTTTGATACCCAACCGCTTGCACGCTTAAAGTTATGTTTTCTCGTTACGTTAAGATGCTAAAAGTCCTATTTATACGACAGCTAATAAACGAAAAATAGGTACAAATAAACATAATAATTATTATAACTTATCTCTACACTGACAAAAAATAGTATATTTTCACATAAAAATACTATAAAATATAATTATATTTGGCTACAACTATATTTTACAGTGATACAAACAACACGCTATTGCGATGAAGATAGCTATAAATATGTTATTGAGTATTATATTATATAGTAAAAGTTGAAATATCAAAGAAATTCAAGGAGGTTCAGTGGTGTCATGCTGTGGGGAACGAGTTGAATCTACTTGGCTCTGTCGAGTTTCTACTGCTTAATTCTGCCGCGGTCGAATCTACCAAATGAGTAAAGTTATTATAAGCGCATGCTGTAGCTTATTATGTGTAGACAAGAAATTGTGCATTTTAAAGTTGAAAAAAGTCCTTTTTTTTTTTAATAATTTTCGGAATAAGTTCAGTATCTCCACTGAAAAAAAAGCTATAGGTTCGAGGAAATGGGTCAGTGTATATAGACTACATCTGTCATTGGTTGATTATATAATTACACCGGTCATTAATTACTATATTTATATTAAAAGTTATAAACAAGATTATGATTCAACATATTATGTACATTTACTAACAAGGAGAGTGTACAACCTGCGGGATACGGGTTTTAGCGGGCATTTGAGAGTCGATTTCTAGTACCAAAAAATGAAGCCCCGTGCTTAGAATTTCGTCAAATAGGCCGTTTTTCTTGAAATATGGGCAATCTGATCTCAAATATTCCTTATTTCGTTAAAAAATGATGTCTCTTCTATTGATTGTCACATTGCAAATATTCAAGATACAAAAACGAGCAACAAAGACTGTAAAAGTACATACGAAATGCTACAATTTAAGCCCTTATTCGTTAAAAAATATTAATTTTTTAGGAAGTTACAAGCAATCAAAGATAGCGTATGGAAATGGTTGTTAATCTTAGGAACTAGAAATCGGCTGTCAAATGCCCGCTAAAATCCGTTTCCCGCAGGTTGTACACTCTCCTTGTAAGTGTACTTTTATGTTTAAAAAAAAAAAGAAAGAAATATAATTAATTTTTAATCTAATATCATAAACATATATAGACTTTGATATATTTTCTTAATAAATAGTAATGCATTCGGATATAAGTAAAAACAATGAATAATTTCATTATAACAAGTGTTTTATGTAGACAAATTAATTGTTTACAAATACCGAAAACTGCATTTCGTTTTACAACCAATAATTAAGCGATATAAACATATTTTAATTTCTTTCTATCATATAAAATAAGGATGTACATCCTACGCAAAATAATCCACAGTATAATTGGGATATATACTCGACTATCAAAGCTGTTCCATCTATTTGTTATTAACAATTTAATGCAGAAAAAGCGTTTTTTTTTTGTGTTTTGCTTATAAAACCGAAACTAATGGATCAATCTTGATGCTCCAATGAGATCAATTGTAGAAAATGGAATTACGAACAAAATGAGATGTTGATTGAACCAATCGGATGATTAATAACGGAGAAAAGCGTAAAAAACTAAAAAAAAAAAAAATCAACTCTTATTCAAAAATTCATATCTCCGCCGTTTTCAAAGATGTAGAGCATATCCGGCGAATTGATAGTAATTCACATGTACTTTATGTGTGCGAAAACGAGGCGCTGTGCAATTATTAGTTTTTGCGCAATCGCGATTTGAATTTTTTAGTATACTATTTTAAATCTGCCCCACAAGTGGTCCGATTTCAATGATCATACCAGATTATGAAAGTTCAAATGTTGTTCTACAAAACATTTATCCTGAATTTTTGATTAAGTACTGTTTTCAGGTATAAAAATATACACACACGCACACACACACACACACACACACACACACACACACACACACACACACACACACACACACACACACACACACACACACACACACACACAACACACACACACACACACACACTGACACATATACATACACACACTGACAGACATACATACACACACTGACACACGCACACATGCAGACACAGACACATACACATAAACCCACTGACACACATACACACACACAGACACACACACATACACACTGACACATATACACACATACATACATACACACTCACACATATGTCGAATTCTACAGGATTTTGCCCCTAACTGTGGATGAAAAAACCCAAAAATTCAAACTTAAAGCACACCTCCGGCAATGGTTTTTTTCTTATTATATAGGTATTATACTATGTGCAAAAACTATCGAACCACGGAAATCAAGATAGTGTTTTTCAGAAAGCAGCTTTTTGTGTTTTAAGTTTTAAATGCAAGATAAGCGGTTTTTCGTCATTTTCACCGACTTGCAACGAGTATAAAATGCTTTAATGATAATACCATTTGTTTATATCTACTTTTATTATTAAAAACTACAATTTCAGACATATAATTATATAAAAAAATTCATAGTAATAGATGGAAATTTTTTATATGATTACTATTTTATAGTGTTATATGAGCAATTCTCAGGATTTTCTACAAAAAAGTGGTTCCAAAAAGACCAAAAAAAAA
>JAPYZP010004724.1:5302-17872 GCA_030522985.1 Torymus sinensis
ATCAGATTTTGAAAGAAATGACTACCGAATTGATAACAGTGAAAACTCCGTAGAGCTTGTTTCTCGCATAAATTTCAACCAACATGCAATCTCCTTGCCTTACGTTTCTCCGGAAGAAAAATAGTTTCGCGTAGCAATCTTCCGAGCCCTCCAGGCTCGCCTCTACGCAACAACAACGACGCGAGCCCCGGCAACTCCTCGCCATTGTCATAATTCCAATCCACTTTGCATTATTAAACGGCAGAGCGGTGAAGTATTGCGCCCCCGCGCTCGGCATTACTCTAATTGTTTCGCGAATGCCGTCAATCGCTCGCTCGCAGAAAGCCAGCTCGAGAAGGACTGCCCGTCGCGTCCATTTCAAGGGAGATAGGAAAGGAGAGAGAGAGAGAGAGAGAGAGAGAGAGAGAGAGAGAGGGCCGACCCCCGCAGAAAGCCCCGCATCTCGCAACACTTGTACGCACGCAGGCACGCACACTCGTGCGTCCAGCACAAAAGCTATACCGGGGCTGAGCGAATTTCTCTAGCGAAGGTCCGGCCCTAAGAGAGAAAACGACCTATGGAGGCGAGGGTGGTGCGCCCGAGTCGTAAGGGGTCGTAAGGGACGGCTTTAATTAAGGCAAGTGGAGGAAAGAAAAATCCTGAGGGAATTTATAGAGGTCCTGCTTGGTTCGCGGCGACTCGCCCACCTCCGAGGGATACGTAAGGGTGCGGACCGAAGGGAACGGCCGCGAGAGAAGAAAAGGGTCTCTCTCTCTCTCTCCTTCTCTGTACACATACGTGCGTACGATCGTATATACGTCTCTGCGTATGTATGTACTTTGTGCGTATTCGGAGACGCGGAAAGGGTCTGCGACGACAACTCGACGCTGGTCCTCGGTAATTTTGACCTTCCGAACGACTCTCATTCGGACGCGCTTTCTACGTCTCTGGCCCGTAAAAGCCTAACATGCAAAGTGGATTCTGCCGCTATGTTAATTTTCCTGCACAATTAAACGTAGGGTTTACATACTCACATGGAGCGGTCGATTGACCGGGCGCGCGCTGCACTTTTTCCGGCTGCGCAAGGTTTTTCTGGGCGGAGAAGCATATCTTGGCAGCATTTGCTTCGAGCGCTCATAGTAGCCAAAGTTGCAGCTGTTTAGCGTACACATACCCGGGATTACCGGTGTACACATGGCGAATATTGCCGCCAGATGCGCCCCGTATCGACTGCCCTGGAATATTTTAATTAAAAAAAATCTTATATTAGCGAACGTTCTGAATTTCAAATTTGTAGAATAGCAAAGATAGCGGCGGTAAACAATCAAGCACTTTTAAGCAGTCAGTATTACACACCTTAATTTCTTTAATCGTAAGGTAAGTTAATTCGATAATATCGTTAATATACCAAGAAATATTTGCTGGAATTGAACAAGAATTTATCGAGAGCATAAAGGGGGCGTTCAATGATCTCAAATCTGATTAGATACATGTAAAATGTATACACGATACAATTTAGCCAAATTCAGAGGTAGGAGATAAGCACACAATTCGATGGAATTTGGGATTAGATCGCCAACGATAAGAAGATAAAAGAAGTGAAACACAGGTTTATCCGTTATGAATGGCATCTCGTGTAACCATTCGATACTGCACAATTATACAATAGCTATGTATACGTAACGTACACAATGCATTTACAAGGTCGAATAGTTCATCTTTAAAATAAAAGCGACAGTGGATGTAATCTTTTCGATTCACTTGTTAGCACGTGTTTGTTTATGGATACATATTATTCCACGATTGAAGATAGCTTTTTAATCAAACAGACCGCGGTAAATACAGATTTTTTTTTCAGCTGGTCGAATCAAGGGACGACGGGTCGAACGTTAACTCGCGAACACACGTTTTAATGCAATAAAAAATAAAACGCAAGGCTGACAATTGACCGACCGCATTGTATTTAAAATAAAAATTCAATTCTCAAACAGCAGAAAATGTTGAAATGCGCTGCAATGTCAACTATTAAAACAGTAAATTCGCCTGGCATACAAGCGAACGTCCACGGGTTTTAATCAAATTCATTCGCCAAAATTCAATCAATTTCAAAGTCAATAGATTGCTTTCTCTATCTCTGATTTGCGTGCATCGCTAACGAAGGAGGGATAGAAAGAGAAAGAATGAGGCAGAGAGTGCGAGGGAAAGAGAGAGAGAGAGACGGATGAATAACTAAAAAATTAAAACTGAAAATAATGGAACGAGAAAAATGTAGCAAGAAAGTACACTATGAAAAGAAAGAAAAAAAGTAAGAACATCAGGAGTTTAAAAGGCGACGAATTGCGAAGATTCTTATTATCAATTGAAAACAGCAGAATCGGGTGTTGCTCAAACCAGGTAAATCAGGAAAATAACAAGATCACACGAGATTAGATAAATAACTTATTTTCTATCCTGTTTTGTCAATGATTGAAATTTATTACAGTAACCTTCGCCTACCTGACGCAAGTATATAAGATTGCGAATACTGCATTTATTTAAAATACGTCCTGCGGCTTATCTCATTAACCGCGAACTGATTAGCATTATTTATGGCTTTATTGATGGCTTTATCGTTTTAATTTTCGTTGTATTTTTCAGCATTTCTTAAACGTTTAATTCTTACCGTAAAACCAAACACTATAATGTAGTATTAAAAAATTATACATTCTTTTTTCCTATAGACACTATTATTGATTAGCATTCCCATGTCGAAGCGATTGTTATGAATTTATCTCCGATCAGGTTGCTGATTGATCGAAAGTTCCGAATAACGCGAAAGAATCGCATTATAGGTAGCTTTGCGCACGAGCCAAGCCTAACACACAGTACACGCGTCATTTAGCAACTTATCGTTAAATCGACTTTTTAATTCAATGAAATCGTTCCAGAAGATAACCCATCGCCCATACCTAATAGCAGAGACAGGACGTGGGCTAGTTCAGCATATATACAGCGGCGCGGGCGCGGGCGCGCAGAAGAGTGTATTAGGGAGGGGGGCGCGCGCACGAGCACGAAAAGTAGGGGGGTGAGACGAATGGGGCTCGGACGGAAGCTCGTCCGGGCGGGGGAGAAGGGGGGCTCGGGGGAGGCGCGGCGGAGGCGTGCGAAGGAGAGGCAGCGGACGCGAGTGCGACGGCGTCGGCGGCGGGATCGATATTTTTGACTGCAATTTAGTCCGCGTTTAATGAAAGTTTAATCACCTTGTCAGCGGATCGATTATTTCGCGCGGCTGCCTTTTTCTGGCAACTTCAGCGTCGATGAGGTCTGACAGCGTCGCGGGCGTCGTTGGCCCCTCTTTCTCGCTCTCTCTCTCTCTCTCATGTCATGCGCCGAGTTCTGGTATATATCGGCCGTCGCATCTGAAGCTCGCATTCGGCTGATATAAATAAGATATAAGATTCGCATCGGCGCGAACGGGATTAGCATTTATATTAACATTTATATTTATATTATGGCTATTTTTAGGAGGACCGATCTGATAAATATAGCAGTCTGGCATGCAAAATGAAAGCGTCTGCCGTTTATTTGGCAATTGATTTTCTTTGAAATAGGATGTTTACGTTTTAATATACTAATATACATATTTTCTGCATACTAATTGTTAAAAATATTATATAAAGATTTGTAAAAATGTTAAACAAAAATCTATTTCTTTTTATTTCGTCTAGTGACGAATGGAATGAATGAATGAATGAATGAATATTTTATCGATATCTCTATCAGGATTTGCGAAATGATATATAAAGATAACTTCATTTGAAGTAAACGTTTTGCAGATGGAGGACTCGGGCAAAGAGAGTTATTACTGGCTAATGTGAAACAACGTGGGGAGAGACGTCAAGTTTATCAACGTCGACTTTTAATCAATCGGATTATTGTCGTCGTGTTGGACTTGGCACCTTTGTCAGAATCTTCTTCATACGCAGAAATATGTGCTATATATTTTTATTATCACTTATTTGATGAAGTATTATACTTTATTCAGTATCTTGAGTCACCCGAAGTATTTTTTAATATAAGGGGGGCGGGGTCCAATGTTACGAGACCAAATTACCAAATTCTAAATTCTAAGTTACGAAAATCATATTTTCGAATGTAATGATTCCCCTACTGTCCAAAACATTGAATTTCATTAATAGAATTTTAATAAGGATATACTAAAGATATGTATTATAAATAAATCATTAGAAACAAGTTATATTCGCATTGAAATAGTATAAATGAAATTCGATGTTTTGGACAGTAGGTGAATTGTTATATTCGAAAATATGATTTTCGTAATTTAGAATTTCGAAATTAAGATTAATCTGCAGTACCATATATCGAACTTAGGTAACATGGAGCAACTCGGCCACCTTAAGTGGAATATTTTCATCCTCCTTCTGTAAATGTTTTGGGTAAAAATGGTGAGAAAGGCTTTAAAGTATACTATATATACTACCAAGAAAAAAATTAGGAACGCCTCAAATGTGATATTGGTTTTGTAGGGCGCAAAAGGGCGTAAAATGGGTGTTTGGCCAAATTAGTTGACAGGTTACCTAATTTGGCTAATATTGAAAAAATTGTACAAGAAAACGCATTAACTCTAAAAATTAATAAAATTTATGTTTTTAAATATATAAAAAACATGAATAATTCTAAGTATAAAGGAAATAAAGGAATCAAATGGCGCGGCAGCGCCCTGCTTGGCGAGTAAAAGAACGAAGTCATTTATTTTACATTATAATGAATTCTATAAATGATTTTAGAATTCTATATGAGAGTTTGCTGTAATTTAGACGAAAAATTCATTTTCATCAATGAAATTGATGATTGCTAATCATATTTTTAGCTTCTTCTCAAAAAGAGACACATTAATGACTTGGTGAAAGCAATACATATTTCACACCTTCTCATATTTATTGGATCACATCTTCTTTACAAATTGGCTGAATTAGGTGAATTATAGACGCGATAATCTTTTGCTTTTATAAATAAAAAAAAATTATTAATATACTTCCATACTAATTTTAAGGAAAAAATATCACCTTTTTGCCCGTTGGGCACTTTCCATTGGGGTTTTTAGCTTATATTTCGACTATAAACGAAATAGGGTAGACGTACCGGTTTTGGCCCCTGCTCCGTTTTTGGCCACATATCCATGTTCTTAAATGGATTTTTAGGTGACCAGAACCGGTGAAAAAAGAATCCTTAAGGTGGCCAGAACTTTTTACCCTATAAGTGGCTCGACTCACTGAAATTTGATAATAGAAACTTCCATAAAAATGTAATGATCATTCTTAAACAATTCAAAATAATTTATAAGGTATATCTTTCATATTTTGGAGCTGGCGACATTGGTTATTTAAGCTTTCGGATAAATGAAGATAGCGAATAAGAAAAATGGCCGAATTAGCGTAGTCGCCGAATTACCCAGAGTTACCTTAAAAGAAATCGAGAGTTGAATTCAAATCTGACGCGGATAGTTTGATCTTTGGAATAATAACATTTTTTCTAGCTTATTGACTACTAAGTTTAACATACCTATAATGGTTTTATCAAATCGCTTAACGTTTTTTTTTTAAATTGATTATAACGATCGATCGATTCACTATCTTTTCACTTCAGATTATATATATTAACATCAAAAACCTCTTTCGATTATGATAAGTTTTCTCGAACTTTCATTCGATTTGATTAAAATTTATAAGATAAAATGAACAAAAAACCCAATTGTAAAACACACATAAGCTATAATTTAAAAAGAACGTGTAATACCATTATCGCGTTCAATGCAAGCGAGAAAAAGCAATTTTTCATGGACATTTTTACAAATTGGAGCAAAATAAAAAAAAAAAAGAAAAATATCATTTCCGTTCGACCTTCTCTGAAGCACGCTCAATCGATTTTCCCGTGTATATACGCACGCGATCGCGCGTGCACGCGTTCAAGATCCGCAGCCGATGCTTAATCCTCTTAAAACTCCGCGCGAGCCTCTCGCCGACAATAATAGTCGAGCTTATTCGCCGCAGAGCCTGTACACTACGTGTGTATTTGACGTATCCCCCGCGTGCGGAACGGCATCGCCGCACGCTCTCGTTTTCAGGACGCCATATCACGTGGCGCTCCTCCGCTGCAGTCCTTCTGCGCGTTGCATCCTTCGCGTGTCTCCTCCTCCACCGCTCTCTGCTCCTCGTCATCGGCCACGTGCGCATGCCGCGGACGCGCTCTGCACGTGCATTGTCGCGTGCGCCTATATGCAGTATGCAGGATGCAGTCGTATACACCCAACACACGATGCCTATGTGAGCGCAACCCTGTATGGGTGTGCGTATGTGAGGGAGGAAGAGAGTGAGAGAGACAGAGAAAGAAGTGGAGGCTGGCCATGACACTCAGAAGCACCATCAGTTACACGGGAGATCGTCGCCGGTATATCAGCGCGCCCGATATGCAGGCTATATAGCCCGAGCGCGCGCAAGCCCGAGGGACTCGATGGGCCGAGGCTTTTTACAGAAGGATGGCACATAGTGTGTATGCGTGCCTGTGTGTGTTTGCGGGGATTGATGTAGCGGCGTGCATGTGTGCGTTTTTTACGCGCAGCGTGAACTGCGGTCGTAAATATTGAGGACGTATTATCGGCAAAATTATTTTCCGACGCGACGCCGTGGCTCGCAGTGCGGGCTCAAGATTTTCGGCACGGCATTCTTGAATCATTATTTTCACTTGATCCTCACTCAAACTAAACTATTCGAGATTACTTCTTTTTCAATATTGTATTATCAAGGAAAGTTTTATTTCAAGCGATCAGTTTGAAGAGACGTTATGAATATATTCTACGAATAAACTTTCAAATTTAAGGGGTAAAACTACATTATTTTCATGTTCTCTTGTTGTAATATACTACACATATATTATAAATGAGAAAGAATGAAAGCAACTTCAAATCTGTTTTGAATGATGACACTTAGAGGCCTTCTAGCATCCTAGGCGTATATTTTATTCTTCAATCAATTAAAATATCTTGATCTGCATTATAATTAAGATTACGTTCCTTATAAAATTATATTATACACTTTCACTTTTGAAGTTATATTAATAATAAATTAATATCCAAGTATATATAAATATTCAAGCAACAATGATGTTGACATTCTGTTTTATAAAAGATAATTCTAAAATTATCATTGTCGCAGGAGATATTTCTGGATCGGCTATATATCTCAAGCGCCATACGCTTTCGTTTGTCAATAAACAAAGAATTAAGGTACCATTCAACTTGGTCCACATAATACGCGATAATAGTCCTCAAACGACGCAAAACAATTAACGACAATCAATCATCGAACTCCGGTGCGTTACCCCCTACGCGAACGTAATTCCCGGAGCTACTACGAAGGTCCATAAGTAATTTTAATACAGAGATAGCCAGTGTGCTGCGCACAATAATACATAAAGAGAGGGAAAGCACGGACGATCGCTAACGACGCGTGTTTCTTCCATAATTCTCCTGCGTTAATCGCACACGCTATCGCCGCATGGACACACATGTAAATATAAGCGATTTGCCGGCGCTCGTCTAGTTATGTCCGGCTGCCAAATCAATTATTCGTTGCGCGAGCCAGAATCATTTTTACGTCGTTATACCGCCTTTTCTCTCGCTCCCACTCTCTCTCTTCTTCATTGGACCTTTATCCCAAGCTATGTGAGAGAGACTCGTCCGCATATGCATGTGCGGGTGTATATGTATATATTCAGGCACACAGCCGTCCGCTGATGCGAGCGCACGCGCGCAGAAATGAAAAGCGACGGCTGTACATACATTCATATACAGGCAGGCGCGGGGGAGGCGGGCGTCGCACGCGCTCGGCCCGACTTATCGTCGACACGAGGTCGCGCGGAATCACGCTTTGATGGATCGCCGCTTAAAAAAGCTTCGCCCCGCGGTATCGTCCGTCTCTTTCTCGAGCGCTACTCCCTCACTCTCTCCCGCTCTCTTTCTCTCTCGCGCCCGGCATCGATATGCCGATAATCCCCGACTTTATTGCGAAACACGCGCGTCTGTCGCGGGAGGATTTCACCTCTGCCTCTTTCTCTCGCGGTCTCTCTCTCTCACTCTTCCTCTCTCTCTCTCTCATTCGCTTCAGTAGGCATATCCTTCCTTTTCTTTCGCTCGTCCACACTTACGGCAATCTTCGTATAATCCGTCGTTCACACCGGAGCGGAAGCGCGTGCAGCAATAACGAATGGCTTTGCGAGAGAGAGAAAGAGAGAAAGAGACAGATATGGAGAGTCGCACAAAAGAACTGATCGAACACCTCCGACTTTTTGCCGTGTGGGGTGTGTGTATCTCTTCTGTTTTCAAGCGCTCGGCTTTCGCTGTTTTCTTCGTTTTTTTCGTTCGCGCCAAACGCTGCCCCCCGGCAGATTTTGATCGGCTGTCTATCTCCGAACGATGTATACAAGCAGAAACGGTTGCCGCCCGTACGGTCATAAGTTTGACCAAGAGTTTGCACTTTTTGGGGGATTTAAAAAGTATCCATACGGATTCGCGGTTGGTGGATAGAAAAGTTGTGAAAAGTATTTGAAATTTATGAGCCGCTATAACAATTACACGGAAAAAAGATTAGCTGGTTAGAGTTTAGAGAGACACACACTTTTGCGTATTTTGTACTGCACTCTTTATACTTTAATGCGATCACATATTATATTTATGTTTAAAGTAATTATATTACAATTGCTTATGAGTTTTATAACAGAAATAACTATAATAATCAATTACTGACACACAGCAATCTGCAATTTGCTTTTTGCAACTATTAATCCATTCTTTGTAATACAAAAGTCGTTATTATAACTAATTGCTTACATAATTAATTCGAACGTTTAATTCATTACAACAACTACTTATTACTATTATTCACCTTCTTGTTTAGTATCCCGAATATATTAGTCCAAAATTCAGAGAATTATTTAGTGATTCCGCGAAGGGTTAATTAATTCAATTAGTTGCCATAACAACTACTTACAACCCTGGTAGAAATTGCCTCTATCAGAAATGGCCAAGAAAAGTACCTAATTTATAGCCATTATTGGGGAACTAAACTATTTATTAGGTAAATAATGTAATCGATTTCCAGCAGACAATCGCAAATATTTTTTCTACGTATAAATTGTTACCGCTACCAATGTTATTACATACCAACGAATTCTAACTCTGTTACATGAAAAAAAAAGATTTAGAAAGGATAATAAAAAAAGTTATAAGTATGGATATTAATTTATCAAAAATGATTATTATGCAACCAAGCCAGTTTAATTGGTTAATATAATAATATGTGATCGATGTAATCAATTAAATCATTTCAGAAAATATATAATCAAAATATGTAATAGCGATGTTCTTATCTTCAAGGAGCAAATTTTGTGTACAGCACACAAATTGTTAACTACAGTATTTAACAGCTATTTTATCTTTTAATATATCTATTATAATTATAACATTTTTTGCTTACTAATTTTAATAAATTAGTTTTGATAGTAATTTTTTAAGTTACGCTTTAAATCAAGTTGACAAAAGTAGAGGGACTGAGTTATATTTTTTTTATTTTAATTTTATATTGATCATAAATTTATCAATACTATCACCTATGGTCTTAAATTAAATATAGTTTTTTTATTCCAAAAAAATCATTTTCCGTGTTTCGAGACTGTAGATTTGTGATCAGTCAAAGATTACTCATTTTTATCACGTAAATGAGACCGTCAGTGTTCATTGACTAACATATCGTATGGGCCTTTCTTTTATCAAACGCTTTGTCAGATAAACAATGGTTTTTCTTGTATATTGCAGCTGAATATTCTCGCCTATAATTACACCATAGTAGAATATGGAACCCTATATTCGCACGTTAAAACAAAGCGCCAATAATACAACGCAAATCACCCTAATTTTTCGTATTAATCCAAAACTAAGTAGAAATCACATACACATTATTATTCTGACGGATGCAACCAATAATATAATACTCCGAAACAGGCGAGGAAAAAAATTGAATTTTGTTTAATAAAAGGCAGTATTACGTTAAGAGACGCAGCGCATGCATCAGTGTCGACACGCCATTGCACTCGCTCGCAATTCACTTCTCCCCATTGTCTCTCTCTCTCTCTCTCTCTCTCTCTCTCCCTCCAGCGTGCAACTGTACGCACTCGCGCGTCACTTTCCCTAATGACTCCTAAAAAATGCCCGCCGCCCCATCGACTCGACGCAGCGCGGCGCAGAGCCCATGCCTATATATAGTCGAAAAAGTCGTCGGTGCGCGCGGGGTGGTCGCGGAAAAAAAAACGCGCGCACGAGGCCGAGACAAAAAAGTCACTTTTAATATAGCGTGAGCTGTGTACACAGACGCGACGCTAGACGAAGGACTGCGGGGCCGTGTATATATACGCGCGCGGCGGTGATTAAAGTCGACCCCTTCCGTTCATTAACTTAGATCCGATCGGGGCGCGCGCGCTCGGACGATAGACGCGCAGGATTGTAAGTGCATTTCTCACGGGAGCGCGCAGCTCTGCGCCGCGAGCCAACAATGGCCAGACCGCTGGGCGCTGGCACTTTCTAAAAACGCGCGGACGCATTTAACGTTCCCGCCATCTATTTGCCTTTCTCTCTCTCTCTTTCCTCTTTCTCTCTTTCTCTATCCGGATATGTGCGCGCGACGCGCCTTTTTTCCTCTCGCCCGCCGCCGCCGTCGCCGCTGCGTATGCTAAAGCGACGCAGGGAGTGAGAGAGAGAAAAAGAGAGAGAGAGAGAGAGAGAGAGAGCGAGCGAGCGAGCGCACGCGCACGCGCGGGAAAAACAAGAAAAATCTTTTGGGTTAATCGAAAGTCGATCGACCGCGCGACGAGTCCGCGAATGCTCGCATTGTCCGTGGGTCGCACCGATTGGAGTGGAGGCGATTGAAATCTTTCTCTATACGTGCCGCTCCTGTCCTCTTGCTCCCTCCCGCCCCTCCCACTGCCGCCGCCGCCGCCACCACCGCACCCCCTCCGCCCCCCGTATTCCATTATACCTGTTTATTGCGCTCGCACAAACGAACTCCGACACCCGTCCAGGTTGTCTCTTTTTCCTATTTTTGTTTCGATCGCCGTCTCTGTTGCGTGAGCGGACGCACGCTGTACACAAAAACTCTCGTTGGAGGTGCGACACGCGATGGTGTGTGTGTGTATGTGAGCGAATATGTGGGCGCCTGTGTTTTATCTAATAACACGATGCGTTTGTTTATTTGAGAAGAGGGAGTGTATATGCGTTGCATGTATCTGTGGGTTTTGAAATTATTGCGTGCATGCTGACCTTTTGCACTCTTTTTGTTAGTTCCCATAACGATGCATCTTTCGTTTTGACATTTAGGGAATTTTCGGAAGTCGATTAGACTTGCAAGTGACTTCTTGGGTGATTCAGATATGCAAGCTGTGTATCAACAAATGAAACATCACAATTCATTATCGAGAAAAACATATTTTATCGGAAAAAGTCAATGATCTTGCTGATTGTGGCATACACATACAACGCCAATATAATATTAAAGTATTTTCAGATCAAATAAAAATACTTGCCCAATACTATTTACTTGCAGATGGATTGCAATAAATTAGTTAATCAATTTGATAATGTAACAAAATAGAATATAGTCAAAACTAACGCTATGCAGGCGCATTGAATTTCTCAGACACCCATTTCAATATATGAGTAGTACGGGTCTCTCCTTCAGGCTTCTTCTATATACTTGCCTTCGGAGCGCTCCCGCGCTCCTTGATACAATAAGAATACAATCGACGTTTGAAATAAAATATGCAGTGCAAAACCGATGCGAATTTTTCATTGGCACTTACTTCATTCGATTGCGATCGAATAATCCATTGATTTAAGAATTATTTTATTCCATTTTTCGTATTTCCGTTTTTATTCGGTATTATTTCATTTTCTGACGTAATAGTTTATAATATATAGCTGCATGGATTCAAATTGATTTTGCTATGTGATTTCTTCATATTATGTCACTGTTCGAATGGGGTTCTTTGCAATATTAACATAAATTATTTTCATGTATATAATTCATCATGCTGTAAAATAATTTTAATTTAATACCGATTCGTTTAAACTTTGAACCAATAATATTTTGATGAATATGAAGGAATTGATATAATTTTTTTTTTCAAATTCTAGAAGATTTTATCCAATCCAAATGCGATAATAATATATAGGCAATATTAGCTTTAAATTGGAAAAACGCAAAAAAAGAAAAATTTGAAAAATCGAAAAAACCAAAATAAATTGACCATATCAGAAAAATGTTCTTTTCCGAATTAAGAAAGCGAAAATAAACAAAATGGGCCGCATCTGGTAAAAAAAAAACAGTTCTGACATGTATTCTCAATAAATTGGTTTTCACTATCATAAAGCTTTTCCTAGGAAGAAGTAAAGATGTTTTTCATATAAAATATTATGTGATCAATGGGATTTAGAATCATTTTTGAACCTTGCTTTGAACTGCCATTCTTCTTTTCTTTTTTTTCATA
>JAPYZP010004725.1:0-18481 GCA_030522985.1 Torymus sinensis
ATTATTTAACTAAAAATTTAAAAGATGGTGAGTCAATTACCTTAACATTGGGCTGATAACTTAACAATAAATTGAACCAAACTCATTACTAACCAAGGGGAGTCACAGCATTCCAGTCACACAGTTTGCTGAAACTTTTGAATAGGTTTATGGATGTGAACAAATAAGGAAAGCCCCTTATTTTGCGTAATTAATTATACATTTAGTCTCAGATAAAGTTTTAAAAGAGAAAAGGAAGCTAAATAAAATAAGCTTCCATTTGTTTTCTTCAGAATTGAAATTTTTCATTTCCTTCCTAAGTCATGCTATTTCAAAGTTGAGTAACAAAAATACGGTAACAAATCGCAAAAATGTGGAGATTTGTATTTGTATGATGTTTTGAATCACATTTATTGTACAGCTTTATAGTTTTATATTTTTTTACATTAATGCTGCACTTCCGAATAAGACTGTGAAATATATTTCTCCGAATAATTGCAAAGTGTTGTGCAAATCAACACAAATTCAGGTAAACTATGCTTTCTGAAGGAAATAGAAAATGTTGAGGGATCACCCGACTCTATAGCTATGGCAGAAAAGTTATCGTTAATCATCCTATTAACATATAGATGCAATAAAAAGGAAATCTTTACAACATTGTTGATCACCTAATGAAGCGTTAAATTATTCAAAGTCTCCTTTTACAGTGCAGTTGTGGTAGTTCTACAACCGTGCGATAGCTAATAATAATACCAACCGAAATATCTTATCATCGAGAAAAATCTAGCCCATCATTGAAGGTGAGTGTCAATGGGAAGTAATTGAACTTACAAATTGATTTCAACCCGCAAGGTTTAATTTGAAAATCAACTTTAGAAGCTAAAACAGTATTTTCTGTGAGACATGCAAACGTCAATAAAAATTCAATAAGTCTATCAGATTAGATTTATAACGAAAATAGCGGTTCACCTCAAAATGTCCAGAACTGAAAATATTATTCCATTTTTTAAATCCTTCCGTATCAAAGGGAACCTGGAAATAGCCGTTCACCTCAAAATGTTTAGAACTGAAAATATTATTCTATTTTTTAAATCTTTCCGTCTCAAAGGGAACCTACACATTTAGTGATTTAATTACAAAAATGTAATTCATCATAAAAATTAATGTACACATTTGTTTAAGTTCTTTTACAGCGTTGTATCATGTACGAACGACATCATTAATTAATTTCACTTGCGGATCACACGTAATACATTTTTCTAACGATCTCAGCTTTTCATATACCTCAGAGACATAGCAACCTCGAAATACGCACGATCATCTGGGACATGGCAAACAATTATCGAAGCCTACAGTCAATAATCCATAATCCGACCCCCTAACGAGCTCCGGAAAACTAAAGCTGAGCGCAGAGCTTTTGGCAGGGATCTGCACCGCCACGGGCCTACAACACTCGTAAACATCCGTCGTAAAGGCGCGACAACGTCGACGCGCTCGACTTTGCGCCGAAACGTCTCCAGCTGTACGGGGCAATAATAAAGTTACGATCATTGTAACGAGGGGCGCCGGGGGTAAATTGCTCGGCCCGCCGGTGGTGAGAAAGAATACAGAGAGGGCCGCGGGCTCGTTAGGGAAAAAGGTGATGGTCATACCCGCCGTGGCTCTGCGTGTATATATGTATATACAGTCGACGCACAGCCCGAGAACGTTCCCATGACGCGAGCGTGGAAACGTCGTTCCGCGGTGGGGGTGGAGAGTGAAAAAGCAGAGTGAGAGGATCATTCTCTCGCGCGCCGGTTATCCGATTTTCCCTGTCGCTTTTTGCGCGTCTTCGTTTCTTCCCGTCGCGGGGAGAATGAAGCTGCAGGTTCTTATGCAGCTTCTTAATTAAACGGATTCCTGCGCGATTTTACAAAGTTCGTATATATATGTTTTGAATTTTTAAGAAAATTTTCTGTTTTATCCTGGTGTCCTATAATCTTTTGCTACCTGGCTTTTGATTTTAGATATGTTATAAATTGTGCATGTAAAGTAAATATAAAATTGATACACATCTCGAAAGAAATACACGTCCCTTCAATAAGGAGGAGGGCTAATAAAAAGTTGATTTAAATTGCAGATAATTGTGCGAAAAAGTAGGTTAATGGTTATGGCTGCTTAAAAATACTAATAATGAATATTTAAATGGTTCCAGAAACAACCGCTTCTTTTACTACGCGATTTCTATTATTAAAATCACGACGAAGTATTTTCATCCAGTTCAATAAACATTTAATCTTATTCTTCGAATCCGCGACCAAAAGAATAAGCGCTTTATCTTTCACAATCTTTTGTTGTTATTAAAACTCTTAAGATATATATTATACATATATGAGGAAATCTACAATTTGTCCATACTTAGAGGACTCAAAAAATTAAAAAAAAAAATTTGAAGGCACACCTCTGAAATTTTTTTTTATCGATGTTTAGGCTATAAAATATACGAAAAAACTTGTGAACATTAGAAAACGGTCTTGTGACAGGATTTTAAAAAATACTGAAAAATGGAGAAAAAGTAGTGACTGATGATTAACCAATAGCAAGCTATTGATGTGGCCAACGAATATTCTACAAAAAGAGATTAAAGTAGAAGAAAAAAGCTTTAATTTATATTTTATATCCTAAAGAACGATAACAAATTTTTTTCAGAGGTGTGCCTTCAAATTTTTTTTTTAAATTTTTTAGCCCTATAAGTATGGACAAATTGTAGATTTCCTCATATATGCCAATGTGAATACACTCTCATTCGACAACCTACAGCAGTTTGTTCGCATCACCCGCTAATTTATCACCTTTGTATAAGTATTTAGGTAGAGGCGCACCACGTTACAGTAACCACCGTTGGCCGAGTCAAGGAAGTTACGGGAAAACGGATACTTGCTGCGGCTGTAATATGCATCGCGGCAGCATGGAGCGCGCCCAACCGTTGCGTTATATACCCTCTCACTTGCTACTGCAGCCAGGATCACTGGTCTGTGGCTATAGCGGGAGCTTTCCGACTGTTCGAAAGATCGCCGGTTACATGGCTTTTGTGTCATAGAAAACTCGAGTTTTCATTCGTTTCCTTTAATTTTCTCGCATATCACGCTCAGCAAATCCACAGTACTTTTATTGCGTGTGTTTTTTTTTGCTTGCCCTGCGAAGTACAGAAACTAGACTAGATGTAAAATCTTCAATGTCAACTAGAAAACAAGTCCATTCTTTTTATTTAATTTCCTTTTACACTAATGCATATTCACCATTACATGACTGTACGTAAATGTACAGGTCTTGTACAGGATAATCGCTGCATTGATACTTGCTCTCGTCGCATCGAAGCCCCATCGAAGCTAATCCACACATGTCCAAGCGATTGTTATACATATACATGCATCTCTACGTACGCGTATGCACCCACCCACACACACACACGCACATACACGTACAAACACGCGCGCGTATAATTAAATGGAACGATGTTGTCGGACAGCCCGAGCGCTGGCCTCGCCGCGGTCATTACACGCACTCAGCGCCAAATTGAACTATCGTGTACGCCGGGCCTATATACTCGCGATTCCTTATTCGCGGCGGCAGGCACTTGGCGGAAGGCTCCAAGTACATATACATATATGTGCATATACAGGGGCTATGCTCGCTTGCACGTGTCGGCCACCGCGGCCGCTGGCATATAATGCACGGAGGGGCGCGCAGAGCAGCACCAGCAGCAGCAGCTATATTCCCTGGTGCGAGGAGTGCGAGGAGGCGCCGCTGCTCTCGCGTCGCCCGACATATCCTCAGCAGAAACGGAGCCGCGTCGCCGAGGAGATATAGATACGCGTACCTATAACTATCCGTCTGTTTGCCAGGACAGCGTGACTCTCGCTCCCCCTCTCTTACTGAGTGTAATTATACGGGCACTGCGAACACACACGCAAGTGATGCTGCAGGCTAAAACGGGCAGGACTTGCCTTTAGTCAAGCTGCTGCTGCTGCTGCAACGTTTATGTCTGATCTATGGGGTCGCGCTGCTCAGATGTAGAACACCTGCTACCGGTGCGCAATATAATCTCATGATGGTGTTTCATTGCAAATATATGTCATCCTTGATGTATAGTCAAAAAGCGGTTATTTATATAATCAATTGTTATTGCTTAAATAGTATAACCATTTTGTAGTTCAGAACCGATGCACTAAACTAATCCATGTAGCTTTTAGCGCGGATGTTTTGAAACTACATCGTAATCGTAAAGGTCTTCTCGATGGTAGCTCGAGAAAGACAGCATCGATTGCCGTTCCGCCAAAGAAACGCAATAGCAGCGAAGCACATTTTGCTCTCTGTCTCTCAATCTTTTGCTCTTTTCTTTTTCCTTCCGTGTCTACTCTCTCGCTGTCTTTTTCATTTCCCGTCGTGAAAATTCATGGTTACATCATGCCTTCGCGGGCGCGCGGTGCATTATCGAGCTTCGTGTCGTGTGCCATTTCATCTCGCGCGTCGTCGCCCCCCCCCCGTCTCGATCTCTTGCGAGTGATGGAAATCATCGTGGCGAAAGACGAAGGGAACAAGAAAAGTCGCAATTTTCTCCTTCCTAACGAATCCATTGTTCGGTGCTAGGAGTGAGAGAGAAAGAGAGAGGGGGGGGGGGGAGAGTTTCAAGCGTTCGCTCGAGATTCAAAATCAAGTTTTCTCTGCTTTTGTGCGAAGCGCGCAGGCAAAGTTGTATTGTGTAATATAGGGCTATGAAAACGCTTTTTGCTCAGTGTGTTAGATTTCCAGGCTTCGCACTTTGATTTTCAATAATATGCTGTTTTTCCTTACTTTGACGTAAGTTTGCTATGCAGGTAAGCTTGAAATTAAAATATCCCTCGAATATTGTAAGATTCAAAGCTTATCAAAACAATGCAAAAATAATAAGAGTCATTCTTCTGTTCCATTCCTTTAATTATTAAATTATATTCACTTTATGATAATTACGATTACACTGGCTGTAAATAAAACCGTTCTATGTGAGTGATTCGAAAACGTTAAATATCCGTGATATAATTGTTTTCATTGAAAATTAGTTGCGATGTCATTGAAATAAGCTTCGAGCGTTAAGGCGTAGAAAATCCAGTTGATGATCGGCTCAAGCGGAGAAGAAAATTGGTATAGTCGTTAGGTATAATATCTCTTAGTGCGCGTGATATTATGTTATACTTTGACTGTAGTCTATCTTTTTAAGAGATTCATGGAATTGTGTCTGAAGAAAACGATAATACTAAAAGTATGCGCAATGCGGCAGACAGATTGATTGAAAGATAGCACTCTCAAAATGATAATTTTCTTTTTTTTTGGGTGTCACGTGATTGAAAACATAAACGTCTTAGTTTTCAAGACAAATGGAAAATTTTTATTTTGTAGTACTTGAAATTCCTCTTAACCGGATAAATTAATTAATAATGAATATAATACATCAAAGGAAAAGTACACTTATCTATTTAAAATTAGAAGGATCATAAAAAAAACGATGCTACATTGTAATGAAGATTTTTGTCTCCCGAATGTATTGAAAACTTAAATCACATGACATCTCAGCCGTTCTCGTGTTTTTATCTGTTGCGCGAACAAAAAATACAGTTTTTAATAATGCCAGTCCGGTAACTCATCGATCGTCGGGCGACACAGCACTTTTAATCTCCCCGCGCGAAACGCAACGCGTGAAAAAACTCTCTCCGAACTAATACACTCCAGACAAAACGAGTTAATGAAAAAAAAAGAGAGAAAAAAACATCCAGCAAAGCTGCAGAAAGAGCCGTCGAGTGGGTGCGCGCGCGCGTGCAAAGCAAGCGAAAGGCAGAAAAATAAAAAGCTCCCCCAGCGTGAAATGACAACGGAAAAAGGAGGGTTGGGGGGAGGGGGGTGGGGGGAGGCACGGGGAAAGGAGTATAGTAGTATTTATTGCGCTCCCGAAGTGCACTCTCCTATCTCCCGCGAGAGATGCGTGGCGGAATTGAAATTGCACGCGTCGATTTTCCCATGTCACCTCTTTGTCTTTTATCATTTTCCGCTTTCTTTTTGCAGACTGCCTACCTCGGCTCGAGTTGAGCGATTTCGGCTAAATTAACCGGGAGATGCTGTTGGCTGTTTGTATATGTACTTGTATAGCTGTTGAAAATTTCATTTGATTATAGTTTTTTCAATTTCTTGAAACTACATTGTCAGCTAACATACTTATATATACCTTAGCATATACTTTGCACCCGTCAAAAATTATATACTCAACACGTATGTGGCTTTAAACTATAATTATTTGTTATTCTAATGCAAGATTATGATTAAAGCTATAAAAGCTTGCGTTGTAAATATTCTCTTTGTAAAAGTGACAAAACAATCGCAGGAATATTTCGTCAAGTGTGTTCCCTGACCCGAATGCCTAGTCGCATGCTTCCATACTCCACGAAAATGTACGACGGAGGAAACGAAAAGTCGTTTCTTTGTCGGCGCGATTCGTACACACGATCGCCGCCGATAAAGCCGAAGAATTTTACAAAATTATACTTGAATCGTCGCGTCGAAATGACAGAGCGCGAGAAGAGCGCGATGAACAAAAGGAAATGGTGACGAAATAACCGTGTGAAGGCGCGGCTATGTCATACTTATAACGCACTCACGAATTCCTGAAGTGACAGCGCGACGGCGAGTATATACGGCAACGATCTTGTCCCTAATTAGCCTGCGTAAAAGCGCCCAGAGGGAGCAGGGAAAATGACGGGGAATAGAACGGGGCGTGTAATTAAGGTGGCCGGCTGTTGGACGGCTCTCTCTCTCTCTCTCTCTCTCTCTCTCTCTCTTTTTCGATCGGGTACGCACATATGTGCGCGCGAGAAAGATTCTCGTAATTGATAACAGAGGATTCTCTCTCTTTCTCCCGATGTCATTATGTGATCCAGGCACACAATGCGTGTTGACGACGCGCATGATGGAGGCAAAAAATCGTCCGACCTTCGGCGGCCGCCGACTCAGTCCGCTTTTTTTTTTTTTTTTTTTTTTTTCATTTGTATTATCTAGCGACATCGCGGTCGTATTAAGGTGGAGGATGGGACAAACGGGGGGCATTTTTTGCTCGCTCGCCGAATAAATGTTTGCCTCATGCGCGCGGGCTGTCTTGTCACGCGAAATTTTGCCACTACTGTCGCGCATTATTGTGAGCCAGCAATTTCGTAAAGAAGTTTTTCAATAGAATTGACAGAAAGGTGCTAGGATTGGAAATAAATTTTTAGCTGATAATTCTCAATCAAATTGTATTATAAATGCGATAATATAAATTTGATTGGTTGCATAAATCATTTGAATCAAATATTTAACTTGTAACTGTAATCCAGTTCGACATAAAAGTTTTTCTCAACAATACCATTATACACCGGTAAAAACCACAACCTCTTGGAATACTGTTTTTTCTTTACTACAAAAGTTTCAGTACAGTACCTTTGATTTTTGACAAAGCATATCGATATTTGTGTAAAAGCCCTGTGATAATCTCGGCCACGCGAAGCACTAAAAAAGAATGGAAGGACTATAGCCAAAAGCATTGGTAAAAAAGAAAATATAATCCACAAAAGTAAAGGTAACAGAAGATAGAGGGTAAGAAAGGTGGATATAACCCAATCAATAGGAATCCCTGACAAGTGAAAAAGATGGCACAATGCTCGAGAGCAAGAAAGAGAAACCGTATAAATACAAATAGTCATCGGGGATATAATTACTGCCGTATCAACGAAGCAGTAAGCGTGGCATTCATTTTATTAGCCAAGTATGTGGAAAACCGGATTTCCGCTTTTGCACATTGGATTTTTGTTGCAATATTTGCTTTTGTGTTTTAGATAAGTTTCTTTAAAAGAAATCATATCAATTATCATAAATATGATACTTGAAAAGTGACAGTCAATAGAATTGACATCATTTTTTAACGAAATAGAGCATATTTGAGATTACATTGCCCATATCTCAAGGAATTGGGAGCTATAAAATCGATTTTCATAGCCCCATTATTATCTTTAGATGATGTGCACTCTCTTTGTCAGTGTGAAATTTATTAATTAAAATGTATAACAATTATATTCTTTTTTTTTATTCTTAAGTAGGTCACTTTGTAAAAATAGTGTTTGTTATTTAATTACAGACATGTCCAAAAACAGACAATAATAAATCAAATTTAAATCCTTTTACAGTTACACCAAGAAAAGATCATGTAAGAAAATATAAGTATAAAGTAAGAAAAACTAAATCACAAAAGTTGTGCTCATCATCGCATCTTCACTGTAATTCATTAACGTTCTTAACTATTTATTGTTGATCCTTCTTGGACACCTATCATCATATTACATTATATTATTATAATTATATTCATAAGTAACATTTTGTATGTCCTCACAAAAAGTTTTGCAGTAGTAAATAAAAACCTTGTAAAAAACAATAAAAATAGTTTTGGGATGTTTTAAACATGTGTACTTTTGTTATACCATAGTCAATATATTTTCCAACTTTAAAAAGTGCCTTTCAGAGAATTGTATTCAAGGTATTTATATTCCTTTCGAGGAAGTAAAACGTAAAAAGCATTTTATTCTTGCGAATTGTTAAACTCATTCAAATTATAAATGTAGGAGCTGCACTGCAGTTCCCTCTAAAGGAATAGTGGACTTTTGCATTATTGCAGTCCAATATTTAGTTTTTATTAATGTTTTACGTTGTACAGAATTCATAATAACCTACAGAATAATAGATACAAGAAATGATTAATATTCATAAACATAAGAATATTTGAAATTGTAAAAGATAAATAATGCATACAAAAGTATCGGTAATTCTACTTTTACGAGATTACATTAAAAACACTTGAAAGATTAAAATGAGATTAAGATTAATATTCCACCTAGTGGGATCTGAGGTCAAAATTAGCCGAAAAAAAAAGAAAAACGTAGTCAATATACAATATCTCCTTAAGAGTACGCGACTAATTTATTTTTCAAAGTTATACTTCACACTACATTACTTGCTCAGTATTTGTTCAACTAGCGCGACAACGACCGGCACTCTGCTGCGCCCCCCTCTAACCTTGTGTCCTCGATCTCCGCATACCCCCCCCCCCCCTCCTCACCCATACAGACATACACACAAACACACTTGCACACACGTACACAGGTACAGAGTATATACAGCCTGGTGCTTGCACGCACAAAATTCGATACGAAATACAAAATTAATGGTCCATAACTTCGAGTTAGCCGTATCTTATCCAACCTATCGATCCGCCTGTTCCCTCTCGCACGTACATATATATAGATAGCTTATACGCAGGAGGACCTAAACAAGTACTCGCGGAAAAGTTATTAACTCCCTGTTGTGACAAAGCGCTTGTGTGTGTGTGTGTGAGCGTGCATGTATATATATATAATCCCAGAGCCGCGAATCGGGGACCTTACAGCTATAGCTTATCCTGGACGTGCGCGTGGCCCACCCACGCGCGCGGCTTCAATGCGGCTGCTATCTCGGCCCGCGCCTAACTCGATCTGCCATTATGCGGAACACGCACGCACGCGCTCGCGCGCGTATATAAAAATGCGAGGGCGATAGGGTATGGGAGCGAGAGAGTCTATAATACGGTACAATGGGCCGCGCGCGAACCACGACGCTGCGAGCATCGCGCAAAGTGTGTGTGTGCATATGTGTGTGTGTGTGTGTATAAATCCGGGGATGAAACGATAGCTCGTTATATAGGCTGAGGGAGAGAGTTTATTATCGTTATCAGGTGTCGAGCCAACGAAATTATCTCGTGCAACGGGATCGCATCGATAGGGAAGAGTATTGTCGCCGCCTGTCGTCTGTATAAGTAGTTCGTCGAGGTAAGATAGGGCGCGAGACGGAAAGTTGATCGTCGGGCTGGATTGATGCGATAACCCAGTGATATGAACTTAACTTTGACAATCTATAAATACACTTGAGAAGATATCGTGAAATATATTGTTAAATAAAATGTGTTTTTCGTTCATAATAGTACATTAGGCAGTAAAGTAGTGAAGTCGTAGATTATTTCCTTGTTGTATATATAGCATCTATTTTCGACTCGACTGTGCATGGCCACTTTATTGGCTTGGAAAGTACAGGGATTAACGGAAAAAGGGGTAAATAAGAGGTAGAAAGACAGAGGAATTAGAAGATTACACTTCATTCGGAAATAAATAATAATATTATAATAATAATAATATTCCCTCATATGAGGGAAATAACATATGAGAGAATAAAGTACATGAGAGGAAATCAAATGATTCCTTTGTCCTGCTTGTCAAATTAATAAAAGTTTGTCCCCTTTATAGCGGAGTCGGGAATAAAATAATTTATAGAATGTCTGGGTGGTTTGTAGTAATGAAATGTAGACAATTACTTATTCTGCACTTTTTTGATATTATTTCGCAAATTAAACATCCATGTAATCATTGTTCGAGTATTTCATAATTGATTATTGTATGAGCGGCAACCGCAGCGAACTGTATTGTGAAACGACATTCTCAAAGACACAATCAATGCAATTTGTACATGTTTTATAGTGACAAGAAACACTTAGATACGAAGTATGGCAGATCAACTAAAAGAATATGGATCTTGTTTTATTTTTTTAATATAACTAATAGGTCAAAATAAAGAGATTAATAAAAATGAGTCATCCCGCTTAAACAAAAGTCTGGGTTAAGTCTGGTCTAAGTCTGGGCCAAGTCTAGTAAGAAAGTCTGGCTGGTCGGATGATCCCATACTTTTATACCCAGACTTTTCATTGTGTAGTAGACTTGGCCCAGAGTTAGGCCAGACTTCACCCAGACTTGACCCAGACTTTTTCTTACATGGGAATGTTGCCATTTAACTTATTGTAACTTTACAAATAAAAAAAGTGACTAGCCTTTACCATAATGTTATAATTGTACCGTTTGATTCTTCTTATTCTTCATATTTGTTCGTACATTCCATCGTTAACACGTCTCAATCCTCGCGATTCGTTTCAACCCCTGAAATGCTTCATAAACGCAAACGCGCATGATATAAACTTCACTCATAGCCTCAAGGCAAAGCCGTGACCTTGGGATCCTGTGAATGCGCCCATAATAAATTCACTGCAGGCACAGATATATATAAGAATACAGCAACTTAGAGAGAGGGATATAAAGAGCCCGCGAAACATAGAAAACAACGAGGACGGGCACATCGCCGACGGCAGTGGCAATGTTACGGCCACATGGCTCCGCGTAATTTCTCTCCTACATATATATGTATACATATAGCACGAAGCGCCGAGTCGACAAAGCGAATCCGACGTTTGAATCAGTTTCCGGCGCGTCGCGGTATAAGCTCGCCCCGTGGTAATACGCGTGCAGCAAGGGATATGGCTAGCGACGTAGAGAGAAAGAGCTCGTGTTAGGTTAGATATACTCCGCTCTGATTTCCCGTGCAATTCCGTGGGGGGGTTGCCCCCCATAGTGGTAATAGTGAAACCTCACGCAGGCTATACTCGCGAGGAAAGAGAAAAGGTCGCGAGCGGACAGAATTTCATTTGCGGAGTCGTAATTTTTCCCAATTCCATAAGGAAGAAGAAGGGAGGGAGAAAGACACAGGGGGAAATCCCAAACGGTGAGGGCGTCTAGAGGATGGACGACCGGACGTTATTAAACGATGGCGCAGGGGAGGAGGAAACCTTTGCACTCGCTGCTCCCTCTCGGCTCCGCTACTCTCCTCTATAATCCCTTTTTCTTTATTGTGCGCACTCGCGACGTCATCGTCCATCACTCTCCAACTCGCGCGTCTATCTTAGCACACGCACGGGCTTCATAAACCCCGCGTAGATAAAAACGCTTATGCATCTTCCGATCTCTGTCTCCAACTAAGTTACGCAGACGCGCACCGGGTTTATTTATACCCAGCTTGTCCACCCCTTCGGAAATGACGAAATACAGAGGAAAAGTGTCCTCGTCCGATAAAAGATACCGTGCGCGCGGATTTTATGCGGAAGGGGCGTTTTCGTCCCCGCGCGGTACTCTATATGTCACTCGTAAAGACAGATAAACGGCCACAGCGAAATCCCGACCCCGCCGAATGCGATTTCCATTCATAAAGCAAATATGAGAAGCTAGGAGGAGAGAGTACACCTCCTTCTTCGAGATGTTCCGTCGAGTGTAAAATCTCGGCGGAGGGGTGGAGGGTGAAGCAGAGATACGAGATACTGTATATATATATATATCCACCTCGAGAAAGAAAAAGCTTGGCAAAGGGCTTCTCTCCGTGCTGGAGCTCTACTATACGCGCACGCGTTGTGTGGAACGTTTTACGAGGGCAATTCCAGATCGGCGCGATGATAAGCGGAAATTGCCTAATTACAACTTTGGATCCGCGATAAGGGCCACACGAGTTTGTTTTCCTTTGCATGTCACTGCGTATTTGCAGCGTACAGGCCGGAAACGGTTTTGCAATTTAATAGCCAATCGGCATTGTTGCTGCCGCGCTGCCGCTGCCGCTGCCTGTTTTTCCCGGGAGCGGGAGTAGCTTTCGCTTTTCCTGGTGCACCCGCGAGATCAGATATATATGCTAGAATGCGGACGAATGGTAAATGTGCGCGAGCTAAAAGTGGCTCACCTTATGACGCTGGGGTGCATTCCTTATACTTAACATCCGTAAAACTTGCATATTTCATTATAACTATACTGCGAAGTGTGTTATTTACATTACGCGATGAGGATAAGGATTGCGCGCCGAGGTGTGCCAACGTATATTTTGCTGGAAACACGCTGTTGAAAGACTAATGTATGGGAAATTTAGCAAAAATGTGTATATTTCGGTTGCCACTAACTCTGCTGATCTACTAACCTTAATGCAGAAATGAAATATTGCAGCTCAATTATTTTGAATTCATCTCGTGTATATATATTTGTAAAGAGATTATATGTAAGTATTTGTACACTTTTATCAAGCTTCCAAACTTACGTATTATTAACTAATATAGATTGACAACAAAATTTCATTGACCCAATTAAACTCGTATTGTAATTGGAATAAAAATATTAATCAATGAATTGTTTATTCGTTCCAATCTCACATTTTCGTTTCAATAAAGAATTTGTAGTTGTCTGTATTCAAATGTGGGATTAATTGGGTCAATCGAATTTGGTTCTTAGTGTTCGAGCCGTTTACATAAAACCGTCGATTCTATCGTAATTTTGCTCTGATTAATGTTTGTGCCTTTAATGCTACTCATAATTTCAAATATGCTTGACTCTCGGCTATGTTTACATTTATACACACATACTGAACTGTATGGATTTGCACACATACATGTAAATTTGTTCAAATCCATTTAATCCATCGATCCTTATTGTGGCAATCTCGCACGATGCTTTGCGCTATTATACGTTTGGTTTTTTCACGCTTATACTAAATAAACGCTTTTACATACAAGCTAATTAAACGTATTGCTTTTTTTTACCAAGCTTCCTTCTTGCCTAATCCCAAAGCTGTAGTGTACGTATTACAAATTCATAGTATTATACAACTTTTTTACGAAAATCAAAGATTAAATTAAATTTCTTTTATTATACCTTATATACGATTCAATCAGAGATAGAAACAAACGCTTCATGATTATCTCGTGTTAAAATAATTGGTTTTCGCGGCGACCGTGGCATCTCGCTGAAGCCGTAAAGCACCGAATAGTGCGTTTTCTAAGTAGCGCATGTAGAGATACGTAGCAAGGGGCCGATAAAGCGGGATAAAGAAGGGAATAGAAGCTGGATGAGAGCGCACGCAACCGTGGCTTAATTAAAGGGAAGGAAATAAATTGCCAAAGATACGGATAAAATCGGTGACTTACTGTTGGAAAAATTCTGTTATCTTTCCGCCCGTTCGTTGCTCGCGCATTTTTTACGTCATCTCGCGACAAAGGTCAAAGAAGCGAAGAAGAGAAAGAGGAAAAGCCCTCGCGAATCTTTATATGTACGCTTTTCCATGCAACGATTGGTCCGTTTCGCGCTGTGCTGTATGCACATTTCGCTGTCGTAAGCTTTAAGCGCGAGCCATCCATAAAAGGAAGAAGTAGTAAGGGATTTGGGTATTTGGAGATAACGATGTAATGTGCACTGCGAAAGAACAGTCATTTGATTAATGGAGTACGGTAAGTTTTTTGTGGATTTGTAACACTAATAGGGTTGAATTGATTAGGATCAGCTAAGCGGAAATCCTGTAACTTGATTATATGTATCAAGGAGCGCGGGAGCGCTTCGAAGGCTAGTATTAATAATCACTTGAAATCTATTTAACAGAGTAGGACGAATAATTATTTTACAGAATTTCCTGATTCGCGACACACTTTGTAAATTTCATTAACTTTAATAATCCAATCAATCCAATTTTACCTTCTCATTCATTATTTGACAATGTTGGCTTTTATAATGTGAAGTTAACTTCGTACGGATCAGTACCACCTATCTAATCTTATAAGCGTATTATTTCAAAATCTTTTTATACTATACACAAAATTGTCGAATAGTTATTTTAATTTACATTTCCACCGGCGCACCTCGCATATAATATTGTACAGCTATCGCGCTGCTGGCTATTATGCCGACTGCGAATCAGTTTAGCGCCCATTGTATAAACTGGAGGAAATATACGGCGCCTACCGGTCTTATAAAGTTGAATAATTTATGCTGAGCTTGGCAACGCGCGCGGCAGCGCGAGAGGAAGAGCGTAAAACTGAAGTTCGCGGAGAAGAATTTCCATTCGAATCGATTGTCTTAAAACTGCGCGGAGGAGAGTCAGAGGAACAGAGAGTGAGCGAGAGAGAGAGAATACAAAACTCGTTAACTCTTTTCGCTTAAGTGCCTCATAATGCCGTTCCATAATCACGCTCCTCCGGCTTAATTGAAGATTCCGACGAGGCTGCTGTCGGCGCGACGCGGCGCCGAATTCGCAGGGCCGCGTAGCGCTCATCCGAAACATCCCCGTAGGAAAATCAATGCGGCCTGCAACCTTTGATAATCAAGTGCCGTAGAGTCAAAACGAGACGCAGGCGGGGCTGTCCTTTCCAACGAGCTTCGGCGTGCGACCGTTAGCCTTCTCTCCCTCGCTCCCTCTGTTTCTCTTGCCCTCGGCAGCAGCAGCAGCAGCAGGAGCCTCGTTCGGATAAAGTAATTAGCCTCGACCTCGGCCCAGTCGGGCTGGAGAATTTCTTTCGGGCGCTTCCTACCCTAATTTGGCAATTAGCCTCGCGCGCGCGCTGGGCCATTGATCGGGGCCGACACCCGTTCCCCCTATGCGTGGCAGCGTATAGCGGCGACGGCACACGCATCGATTTTCTCCTTAACCTCTCTCTAACCTTTCTCCTCCTCTCCCAGTGCTCCCCCAGCACCTTCCATCGCTCAGATTAAATTCCGTGTACGCGAAACAGGTAGGTTGTTTACGTGCATCTTTTAAAGGAGGTGAGCTGCCGGCCCTCCTTTCTTTCTCTTTGCTCGCGTTTTTCTCCTCGTCAGCCCTCTAATATGATCCCCTCTCGCTCTTGCTCAATTTAGAAGGGGAAGAATCCGTGTGCGGACGTAAACGAAATGGAAATTGTCTTTAAATAACAAAAGGACAAGGGATGGTTTAGGCGCAGCGATTCTTGGCTCGCGGCACACGTGTATACGCGCGGCTACATTTTCTGAATTTAGGAATATTGGCGTTCATTAAAATTGTAATTGATTCAATTTGGGTTGTAAGCATTTATTCGATATTGAAAATATAAAGGTCGATATATGTTTCTTTGAAGGGGTCGTATATATGCGAGAGTTGATCGAAAGCCCTACTTTGACGCAGATTCCTAGAACGAAAATGCATATAAAGGTATTTTTTATGAATGCGTTAATGAATTTGAATCGATAAGAATTAGCGTTGGAATATTATTATGATGTTATTAATATATATTGTAATAGGAGAAATGTAACGAAATAAATGTGAATAATATGTCTACATGAAGACATTTTATTTATACTATAGCAGTACTTAAAATTACGCTCACCTAGTGTGGTATTGAGTACCTTATCAACGATTTTATTATACTTATAAAAAATAAATTGGTTATTTTTTAGAAATACTGAGATGTTTGGACTGATTTTCCAGGAACGTGAACTGGTAAGAAATGAACCAGATTTCCTGCCTAAGTTGTTATAAATTTGTCAAATAGTACATTTAAATATCTAGTCATCAGCAGAAATAAAGTCAAGAATATTGGCTGATCAGTTGCTGTGCAATATATTGATCAAGTGTACATATGATGGAGACGGTAACGCTTTCCTAGGCAAGTAACGATTTGCTAAATGAAGCTGTTAAGTAGGGTTACCAAATGGCGATCTTCTATCATTTTCACTAACTTGCAAGTGACGTCACATTCTTTGAGAGTATAAGTGAGACAAAAAGTCGCAATCTCGCAACCCTGCTTATAAGTAATCATTAAGAAAAAATAAGTTTATCTTCAGTAGAATGATATATTTAATGAATTGTTAAAACAAAAAGGAATAGATTATTTGACTGTTTATCATTTTTAAAATATATATGTCTACTCCTTATTTTAAATATTAGCCATTTAAAAACGTTCAAAGATCTCTTCCTACCCTTTGCCTTTTTCCAAAAATAATTACACGCAATTAAGAATTTCTACATAAGTTTCGTATAGTTATCAGAATAATTAATATACTAAACCCTACTTTATTGAAAAGTTTTTAACTAGGTCTTAATTCATGAAGCAAGTATAAGTAGACCTTGAAGTGATAGAACTTAAGGAACTCTGACCCGTAGATTATAATTAAGTTCAGAACAACGCTCAACGTGCATTCTATGTATATATTTAATAACTTGCATTCATTTAGAAAATTGAGGCAGCATTATTTAAATTTACTTCATAAATACCAAATAGCAACTTAATATCTCAGAAATTTGATATTTTTTTGTTTTTTAATTAATAACCACATCCACTGGATATTGTGGACTCAGCAAAAAGAATAACTATAATTGTAACTTATTATTTAATTCCTACATACGTAACAATATGCAGAAATCTCAGTATTAATTATTAAATTGGTAATTTCCAAAAATTACTTTTTCATTTCAGTCATTCAGATGAAAAACCTTAAAACCGTAGAAAATACTAGATATACTAAACAAAATGAAGATCCATTACATAGAAACCCTTTTCGCATTTAGTAGAGTGTCTGCCCGGTGAATGTTTGGTCAAATTTGCAGATTTACAAAAATAACAATGTTCAAAGTTAGAATAGATAAAAATATACTATAATATGCTACACCTTGGCTTCTTGTGTTCAATCACATTGAGATTCGGTGTAAATGTCAATTTGCTTATCAAATCCTTGCCATAAAAAATATTAGAATCGCAGTTTAGCCACATCCTCAAAATAGCGTTCATTAATCCCGAAGTTTTTGCAACGCTTTTCTATTACATTTTCCGTTAGACATTGTTTTACTGCTACAAACTTTCCCCCTGACAAAAGAAACAGCAACATTTCAAGATTATCAGTATAGTAGTTGATGCGAAAGAGGCAGATAATCCATATTTTTCTGAATTGCGCATCGCAGACATCTCCATCATTCCAATAACGCATAACGCGCTAAAGCAAGACAAACTCTCTCTCTCGCCGCGGGCAAACATCGAGCGTCTCGCGCGTGTAACAGAGTTACGGGCCGGCTCGCGTCTGTCCGGTTCACGCATACAGCCTGCCTCGCATGCACACGCATACTAGTAAGTACGCTGCACACAAGCAGCGGTGCGTTCGCGCGAGTATAACCCGTGGGAGCCACGCGCCGGCCGCGCGCCAGACCGACTCCCGAGCCTCTCTCCCTCTCTCTCCCATCCGCCCACTCCCTTCGTAGTGCTTCTCTCCTCTCCTTCGTACGCGCGCGCGCGAGCGTTTTTCCTTTTCTTTTTTCTTTCGTACTTACTGCACGAGACCTTGGTGGTCCCGGAGAAAGAGAGGAGTGTATAGCGCGTCTGCGACAGGGGAGGTTACGGTATATACTACTCGAGAAGAAGAGAGAGACGAAGCGATTAACGCGCGCGTCATTGGTGTGTATATATATATATATATATACGTCGGGCGCGTGCGTGTGGAGGCTTATCAAAAGACGGGGGAAATTGAGTCGTGTGACGAGGGAAGATGAGCTCTGGGGGTGAGAGGTGGGAGATAGTGCGGATGAGATCTGCAGTGTGTATATGACATAAAAGAAATACTCTTATAAAATAAGTGTCAATTTTACTTTATTGTATATAAGTACGACATTGTATTGCCAGAATAGATATTTTAAAGATTTTTTTTTTATTAGAGGAGACAATTTTTTTTCATTGAAAATAATAAAAACACAGAAATGTTATCTAATACATATGATTGGTTCAACTAATAGTATAACGTCAGCCCACGTACATGCCTAT
>JAPYZP010004726.1:0-11296 GCA_030522985.1 Torymus sinensis
TGGGGTGGGGGTGGGGTGATTGAATGTAGGAGGAGGAGGCCGGGGGAGACAAGAATTCGGTCGGATGTCGATGGTCGGGTGCGCAATTGGGACGAGAGGAGGTTGGGAGGTGGATTTTGGAGTTGTTTTTTTTTTCTGGTGGTAAGATTGTTGTGTGTACGTGCTTTTAGCGGGATTCACTCGCAGCTTTTTGATGTAAGTAGTGTAATCAATGTCTTTTCTTCACGCTCACTTTCGATATCTACGCCTGCTTTTCTTTTATCCCACATGCCTGTATTGTACAGAAACTTTACGATAGTGATATATCGAAAAGCATATTTAAATAACACTTTTTTAAAAGAGGAAATTATTTAAACGATCACCAAAGTTGCACACGTTTGGAGTAGTCATCTATATGCATGGGTTGATATGTGACTGTCGTAATTTTTAGGCAGAAAAGTTGGAGTATAAAATTGTTTTTTTTTTCATGAATGTTTTGTATAATTAGTATCATATCGTCAACGTTTTAAAGTGGTATGAGGAAAAAGTGCGTTGCACGTGTACAATTTGAACATTAAAAAATAAAACTGGACGTACCTAACAGTGGCCGTTAGAATAAGGCACTCTCAGCGTTTCTGTATACATCGTCAAGTTTTTTAATTAACTTTAATTAACAGAAACTTTTATAATAGTATCTCTAATATCTATGACGAGTGTAAAAATTTGATGGTTATATTATAATTGCACCAAATTATTTTAATTACCAAAAAATACTTTTCACAGTAGGTGGTGTTCCAATAGGGGTTAAAATATAATTGGACTTTAAAAATAATTGGACACGCAACTGTGAATTTTAGCCTATGTAGTCAGCCACTTTCAGAGGAAATTTAGTTTTAAAGTTAACTTTTTTCACGTCGACTTATATATGTACAGGGATGTCATATTTATCTTCTTTTCAGACGAAAATTTGAAATGTTACCTGCATAGTTAGTAAAGTTACTTTGACCAAATGGAATCCTGAACTTTTAAAATTTTTTTTCTTCATTGTAAAAACGTAAAATTGCCATATATTTAGAAAAGGAATCATTATTTGCGTACGAAAAAGATTACTTAAAACTTTCAAATCAGAGCCAATGGTAGTGTGTTGCGAAATATAACATTAAAAATATAATCAATATTTACGTTATATTATACGTAATTTTCCTGATAATAATTTATTTATACAAAATTGTTGAAGCAACAAAAAATGGTATAATTACAAATGATTTTACTTCAAAGTTGTTATTTTTGACTAGCGCGCCGCACGAACTACCTTAATACAATACTTTATTGAATTTAACATCTGCGGATGAAATAATTCTCCGCGAGGTAGCGAAATCGAGCAATCCGAAAAATACTGCGAAATGTCGCGCATATAAAGACTTACATTTGACGTGTTCCGTCAGTTGGTCCTGACGTTTCTGCGGTTAGCCTCCGCCCCCCCCCCCCGGAAAACAATACCCGCAGGGCTATACGCTCGCAAAGACCACAATCTAGAAAAGAAAGAGGGAGAGAAAAGAAAGCACGCTCCTTCGAATTGGATATTTACATGAAATTCAACATAGAGAATTTACAACACTTGGGATGATTGGCTGAAATTCGATTTTAGATTTTTGAAATTTAAAACAGCAAATATAGGAATTTTGTGAATGTTTAAATAAAATAACAGAGAATCAATGATTTTTTGAATATTATTTTTATTAAATGTATTAATATACCTATAGTTTGCAATCACAAAAATTAGTTATTTGTTTTAACTTAAAATATACATTTTGTGTTTACAATAACAATAATTAATTAGCAAATTTTTTTTCAAAAATATTAATTTTGTAATTGCGAATGTGCATTTATTCTTACCGGTAAATGTTCCATAACATCAATAATATAATATAATGACCCATGATAAAATATATATTTAAAAAATACTGAATATATGAATATTTTTAATTTATTTTTCGTCATACACGTAAATAGTAATACAATATGAAAAGAAAAATAATTTTTTGTTTATTATTTACAAAATTGAACTTATATAAATGTTCTTCAAAACTTACTTATCAAGCATCACTCTTAATTAATTCCTGTTCCCACAGACCTATCTCAATTACAATGCTCGGCTTCCGGAACTAAGACCGCAAGTGCGCAATCTTCTGCCAAAACACTCGCCGCTGTCAAAACACACGACTCGCGAGAACGGAGCCTTCGACGGGGCGGCATATATACGCGCAAACAGAAGATCGGGGACGCGTTTAATGTGTGGGTTACGAGGGATAGGGGGGGGGGATGAGTAATCCTACTGCCTTCGTCGTAAGCGACACGCGTAATGTGAGCATGCAGCAGGTGAGGATTGTTTTGTCGGCTGAAGTTTTGCTTTGGTTGGGATTGACGACGCTCTTGGTTTTTGTGTTGGGGGAAAATCTTGAGAGTGGTCTCAATAATTCTGGTAATGATATTTTTTTATCTATAGAATTTGACATGCGTGTTATATAGATGCATTGTGGTAGAAATATTAAAAAAATTATTATTTTACAACTGAATTAACTGATTCTTCGACGAGCATATGCTTCTACATAATTTGTAAATAATTAATACATCCAATAAAAATGTTTCAATAATGGTTCAGTGATGCTACGCATGTATAATCGAATATTTAAATTCCATTCTGTAGTATTGCTTCCTCACGGAGGAAGCTTTCTGACGGGGAAAAAAAGAATTTTTTTTAAACCTGAGTGCGACATATCCACCTCTCTCACATATGCCGACACATGTTTACATTTGACATGAGAGAGGCGCCTTATTGCCAGTGAAAGTGGACGATCCTGCCTAATTACGACGGGTGTACGCACTTATTGTGTCGGATGTATGTTGATATTGTGAGAGGGTGAGTTCGTACGTACTGAGTCTATCGTGTACGTCACAAACTTCACACTCGCCGAGACTGATGATTTTTTTAACACTGAAACACACTGAATCGAGCTTTACCTATAACAGTTGTTAGAATATTTTTTTCTTGAATAACATAACAAAATCCTGCACCGTCTGCCATCCCAACGAGAAACTTTATTACCCGCACTATTCACTTTTGATCAGTTTTTCTGCACCCTTCCTTACTGCAGCGCTATATGCTATATGATACTGCAGTATATGCCTGTAATAGTAGTGTACTGTGTGTAGCTGTATATGTGTGTGTCGTTGTAATTTCCAGTCTTACAAAATAGTAAACGCAATATGTGCCCTTAGTAAGCGTGTCCTGCACTTTATTTTTACTTTATTGTCAAATTTATTTATACAAAGTATGATAATATCTAGTAATTTTATGACAGTCTATGTTGGATTTTCTTCTAAGGTCATGTTTTCTTGATATGTATATTTATAGAGAACACTCTTTTTAATAAACTAAACTATATAACTATATAACCTTCAAAAATTTATAAACTATGAATAATGTAAAGGTTACAGTTAGATTGACAATACATATAATATAGTAACTGGTTAAACATCTATAGATTTTAATTATATAACTATGAATGCAATTTTCATATAATTCAGATTAGATCAACTTTCATTAAGCGCCTGGGTAAAATTTCCCCCAACCAAATAATAAAATTTAATCCTATGTATAATCTAATAACCTCCCTACTGAACCATAAGAAATTCTCGCACTGTAGCGCAAAGTGCAACAACAACCCGCGAGTAATAATAAAATGAATCCCATTCGCCTGTCGATCCCTAAAATTCGCCCAAATCACGCGAAATCCAATCCGACAGTCCCATATATATGTCCGAAGCCAAAACAAATGAAGTTCAAAGCAATGTGCAGCTGCTGGCCCGTCACTCATCCAATTGCAATAACGAGATGAGCCAGCCTCTCGAAGAGCCAGAGCGAGACAGAGAGAGAGAGAGAGAGAGAGAGAGAGAGAGAGAGAGAGAGAGAGAGAGAGAGGCGAATGCGAGAGAGATAGAAATAGATGGGAGGCGTCGGCCGTGACTGCATTTAAGTATAGGGTTACTAATGCACCGTAATGGATGTAGCGCTAGCGTACAAATAGCCCGCGGGGGCGAAGAGCAGAAGGAGGGGGATGACGCCCCCGCGCTATATTGGTTACCTGCCGCGCGACAAACACGGTTGGTTAGCGCTGCGTAATTCCCGCTCTCTCTCTCTCTCTCTTTCTCTCTCTCTCTCTACCCCTGAGTGAGAAAATCGCCGTTTGCGTTCTGTCGCTGTGTTCGTTGTGGGGCGTATATGGTGTGATTTGTTATTTTTGAATTATGATTTAAGCTATGATGGAAATGCGTATAATAATTTTTTTTCAGAACACATTTGCAGCAAATAAGTTAATGGAGATCGTATATAATTATCCCAAATGAATAAGTAAAAAGAGTTAATGGACGTGCGCGATTTGTATTTTCGGCTTTAATTTGCTAAAGTTTTTCACATATGCAACGTAACCAACGACTTTCATATATAGAATTCTTACAAATAAACCATTCCAAATTTTAATTCTGACCTGCACTCTCGGATGAATAAATAAGAAAATTTTTATATCTCTGGTACACGGCAGGCACATACGCCGCTTTGAAATATTATTCAATAAGTTCTTTAATAAAACAATGGCGAACTTTAAACTTTCCTTAATTTATTTTTGCCCCTCGGCCAACTTGGTCCCCGTTATATAAAGACATTTCTCTCGCTCGCGGTCCCTCTCTCCGCGCTCTTCAACTCCATCGCGAATTTCTTACATTTTCAGCGGACTACAAAGAGTTTGGCACGTTTTGGCTCTCGAGGCTACTCGAAGCTTGTTACATATGCATGCGCGAATTTTGGGAAAATTTCCGCAAGAAAGTGTGCTCGAGCTGCCCGGGCGTTCGAGAGCAATTGCATAATAGCGCTAAGTTTTTCAGAGTTAGAGATGAGTTTTTTTTTCGTAGTTTTTAACGAAGCGTTAGTAAAATTGCGGTGCGAGTATACATGTATGAAAGAGTATAATATATAATGTACGTTTTTGAATATATTGTAGGGATTTGATAATTATTAGATATTTATGTGGATATTTCCAATTATTCTGATTGTAAATTTATAGAAAATAAGAAAATTTAATCGCAGAATTAGAAAAGTTTATTTTAAAAGCTTTTGGGCTTCCACGACTCTTTTATAATATCTAAATAAAAGAATATTCGAAGGTTTTCTGTTCCATGTTTATTAAAAGTGATAGCTCTATCTGAAATCTGGTATGACTTTAGTTTCTGTATGTGCACATTTTTTACGAGCTTTCGTATTTTGATATCAAAATTTTGTTTCCCCGCCAAACTGCAGTTTTTTCCGAAAAGTATTTTCAAAACTGATACGAAAATACTTCTGTTCATTTTTGCAATAAATCAGCTTTTTTTATTATTTATTTCTACAAAAATAGACAAAACTTCACACGAGACAACTCATAACAGAAAAAGATTTTAATTCACTATCTATACATAAAACCTGCACAATTAAAAATTGTGCGTAAAGTATGATTCCTGTGTAATTTAAAATTTTAGACATGCTTGTGTACAATTTACACAAACTTTCTGTAAAATTTTCAATTACAAAACGACACTATATTTTTTAGACATAAAATGTTATTATTTGAATAAATAAATTTTTGTGTAAAATTTTTAATTTACACTTATTGTGTCTATAAATTCTTGTGTAAAACGGTGGTTTTACATAAATTTTTCTGCGTAAAGCCGCGATTATACACAAATTTTTGTGTAAACGGCGATTTTTTTGTCTAAAATAGGAAAATTCATATTTTCACAAAGTTTGTGTATAAAATAGGGATAAAATTTGTCATCCACATTTTGCACCAGGATTCCCTAATTCTCTTTTAATACTCCCAAATTCCACGTACTAAAATACCTTACCAACCATTAAAGCTTCAATACTACATTATCGCGTCAATTATCCTCCGCACATCGCTCGCAATACGTCATCTTCCCTCCTCCCACCCTCAATCACCCGCGCGTGCAATATATATTCACCGGCGTCGTCGCGCGACCTTCCAATTACTCCCGCGCGCGTATATACAACCACCATATAGCAGCACCGGCGACGTCGCGTCGGCGAAACTTCTTCCCGACTAATTCCAGCTCGACGCTCGCGCGCGTGTCATCGACGACTCGGTAATATCCCCTTCTTTCGGTGTCGAATTCTCGGCCCGCCACCCCCGAAAGCTCGCTTGGAAATTCATGAGCGGCGCACAGGAAGAATGGAGCAATTAATGGGCGTCATGAGTCTTCGGTAGAAAGAGAGAGAGAGAGTGAGAGAGAGAGAGAGAGAGAGAGAGAGAGAGATGAGAGGACGTGCCGGACAATCGCTCTCTATCTCTCTCTCTTCTATACCAGCGCCGAAGTTAATGGCGGTGAGAGAGAGAGAGAGAGAGAGAGAGAGAGAGAGAGAGAGAGAGAGAGAGAGGGCCGTGGGGTTAGCCGCCTCCGCCGTCGGGGCCGAAGTGAGTTTCAATGGAATTCCCGTTTTCGAAGACGTGCCGCGACTGCCGATATCCTCGTCGCGAGATATCTCCGTCCCCTCGACGTTGCTGCCTGTATACATAGAGAAAGAGTCGTCGTTTTGCGAATTCTTTCGCGTGTATACACATCCGTGGGAGATTGCATCTTTAATTCGCCGCTGCCGCCGCCGCCGCCGTCTTGCTATCTCGACATTGCAGCGAGATGGCTGTACTTAGGCGCGCGCGTGCATGTTGTTCTATCGATTTCGACGAGAGGAAGAAGGAAGCGTCTGTGGCGCGTGCAGCGAGCTTTCAAAAATTAAGCTTCGGGTACTGCCAATAACGGCGAATGTGTGAACTTTCCTTGTACGGCTCTTTCTGGTCAATCCATAATTCTCCGTGTCGTTCGATGAATGTTTCAGGCTGGTCGTCCCGCCGGTAACAGGATTACCTGACGGTAATGTTTAGGGTAATCTTACGCGAGATTACATCGAAAGCCCGAGCTAGGAGATATAAATTTTCGCCTGTTCTTGCCCGAAAGGGTTGGATTCATGCTGAATCTTTCATGTCGTTTCCTTCGAGTTAGGATTGTTGAGGCGGAAGTTAGTTTATGGTCGGTAATATTTCAGTGATGTAATCCAAATTCAAACTTGACGATACATTGATTTTGGAAATAAGTAGATTGCGGTATAGTCCCTTGTAAAATATTCGGATAGATGTCTGGCATCAAGTCTAGCCGAAGTCTATCTCATTATTTTATTATTTATTATCTGGAAATCATCCCATTTCGATGATTTTCCGTAAGAAATTTTATTGTATTAATAAATCTATATTCAGTATCTAATATTTGAAAATGAACTTCAATATAACGTTTTAGATTTAGATAACTTCCAAAAAGTGATATTGATTTACGAATATAATTTCAAGTATTTAATTAAATAGAACATTTGATCGTGGCTCACATTATATTTAAGTAAATATTATTATATTAGGTACACTAAAATAAATGAAAATTTAAAGCATCAAAGATATATTTCGCCATCTGAATTCTTCTAAAAATTGTAATTGCAGTTAATTCATAATTTATGACTCCTAATTCCTCATCTTCTGCAATTATAATCTATACACGACAATTCATCAAATATCCTTCTAATTCTATATATACCAACTAAAAAATTTAGCTCAAATTTCAGATCTATCCTTACCCATTCTTCGTCTGCATTCTGGTCTACCAATTCTGATCCCTACCGTTTACCCTCACCTTTACGTATTTAAAGGTCCTCACCCAGCACCAGAAAAAAAACCCAAACACGTCGACGAGTTTGCACATGTGTCAGGGTAGGAGAGGTGTAGAATACGTCGACGAAGGCTCAGGCATTACCTGGAGGATCTCTTAAGCCCCGGCGATCATGTACCAGATAAAGGAGCGAGACGGCGGTACCTAGTGCACGTGACGCCGAGTGTGCAGTGCGCGCTCGCGCGCCGAGTGAGAAACACACACACACTCCTGGCGTGCGGCTAACAAACTGCCGCGGCGCCGTTAGTGCCTTAAAAACGTGTCGCTCGATAAACTTTCCCCCCGCGATCTTATATAAGTATATAGGGTTCCTCGCGCGCGCTCAGAGATACATGCAAGAACACGGGGATTACGTATGTAAACACGGAAGGTGAGGCTCGATGTTCAGCGTCTCGGTGCGTTTTTTCCGGGTTATTTTCGGTGAGATAAGGTGTATACATGTCCTTCGGATGTATTTTTTTTTATTCTCAGTTCGAAAGAGCGACGCTCACCCTTTTGTTCCTTTCTCCGTCCGGTTATTTCGGTATGCGCGCGTGGGAATTATGGAGCGGGTCGATTTTTTATTTACAACTGGGTGTACGCGCGCCTTCTTCCCGGGAAGCAGCAGCGGCAGCATCAGCAGTACGTCGGCCTTCGTAAAAATATCAGCGTTAAAAATTTTACGCGCCTTCTTAGAGAGCGTGTCTGCATGTGAGCACCCCGGGGGGAGGGGTGGTGGAGCGGGTAAGTAGCTCCTTTAAAAGGAAACATTTTCGTTGTGCATAAGTAAAGTTGGGCAAACTTTGCGATTGCTCTTGTCGAGCATCGCCTTCCGTTTTTTTTCTTCTTTCTTTTTTTTTTTTTACTTATTCATCCGACTTTTTTACTCTCTGGATACTTTGATTATGGCACTTTGCATGCATCGCGCGTCGCGCCTTCTTCGCTGCATGCGCGCTCGCATTCTATGCGTATAATATCCCTCCGAGTGGCGTGTTTATTTACTTTTCTCGACGCTGTGTGCGCGCCGTACAAAGCCGTAAATTTGTGCTTTAATTTAAGAAAAAAATTAGCCTCGTTACAATATTAAAACCGCTCCGAAAACTAGGTTAATGCACAATTTCTATTTTCGCAAAATTATAAATTCGTTGGCTAAATACTTTACAAACTCAACTACCCAGGAGCCCGACCGTTGTAATAATAATAACTCACGCACACAACTTGATAATAAAAAATTAGATAATCAGAATTTTTAATGAAGCACTATAAGTAAGCGCAGCCACTATTATATATATATATACACAAGTCCGATACAGCCTCGATAATGCGTCGCATACCGAATGCAAATCGCCGTGGCGGCTCGACCGCCTTAATCTTCGTACTATCAATTAATTCGTGCCCCCGCAAATTTTTACCCTTCCAGCTCTCTGCGCCACCGCCTGCCGCCCGCCTCTCGATCGATAATAAACCGCGACGTTCAGCGTGGCGGCCCCATTATGCATATGCGCATTCGATTTCGACGAGCGAGTAAGTATATGCCGCACATGAGTGTGACGTTGAATAGGCGCGTAGACAAAAAAAATAAATAAAGATCGAGGGGAGAGAAAAAGAGCGCATTATCGATCAGCGGGATTACACGACTTTCGTTGAGACCAGCGAACTGGCAGGTGTGGAGAGAGAGAGAGAGAGAGAGAGAATAAGAGAATAAGCGCGCGACACCCACGCGAATACACGTATAGTATACACACACGTGGGAGAGAGCGCAGCGACAAGGAAAATTCACGCTGCCGAGACTTTTGAGGTCATCCGCGGGAAAAACGGGATCGGGTGGAGAGGGAAAGAAAGAGGAAAAGAGAAAGAGAGCATATTAAGAGTCGCGAGAGCGAGCGCGCGTGAGGAAGGCTGCTGCTACTGCTGCTTGCCTATGTCTGCTCTCTCGCTGCTTTTTTCCCTTTCTCGGGGGATGTAAATCACGTTAGGCAGCGGGGAAAGGACTAAGAGCGAGCGAGAGAGACAAACGTCTCTCTCTCTCTTTCTCTGTCTTTTCTCCCTCCCTCCATTTCGTTTCCCTTCGTTAGCCCACGCGCGCACCGCCGCTACTACTGATTCACTTGCAAACAAGATCGATTATATCGGACGCGAGCCGAATCTCAAGCGACTGCTGCCCCTCCAGTCCGGATTAAAACGTTCGTTCCGCTTGTCGGCCCGGCGTCTTTCTCGCGCCGCCGCCGCGGCTTTTTGTCCTCTATATATACACTCTAAAGAGGGAGATCTTGTTTGGTCCCGGGAACGACGTTTCCTTGCTCTGTGTGTGTGTGTGTGTGTGTGTGTGTGTGTGTGTGTGTGTGTGTGTGTGTGTGTGTGTGTGTGTGTGTGGGTCAGTGTGTGTGTGTGTGGGGGGGGGGCTGAAGAGAGGGATAGAGGGAGGAGGAGAGAGGCACGTTTTCCCGCGTGTTTGACGAAACGGCTTTAACTGGGTTTTGCCCTCCCACGGAGCGCGAGAGCTGCTTGGTAGTCGCGGCGACGGCTGTAACGACGTTTCCGCGAGGTGAATGGAGAGGTTTTACAGGGCTGTAAATGGGTAATGCCGGCGAGTCTTTAGTTCACCGGTTCTTTGGAATTTCGTATATAATCTCGGGAATCGCTTGATAGGATATATCGAGCAATTTAATATACTTTAGTTGATTTATCGATGGAATGTATTATAATTGTTACTTTTGTCATTATCTATACTATACAATTATGTTTGTATATAAGTATATGTAACCTATAAAATCATGTCAAAACTCAAATGTCATATTCTGTATCCATATGAATAATTTTTACAAAACCGTGACACTTTTTGTGTCATAAAACTGTCAAAAATTTTCATAGGAGCACACCTTTCGGAGACGTTTTTTCTCAATCTATATACCTTATATTATACGAGAAACAGTTGAACAAGCGAAAACGGGTTTGTGACACCGTTTTAGGGAAAAATCTATTTTTCTTATGGGAATTTAACATGGGAAAAATGGACGAAAACTGACGATTAACCAATAGCAAGCTGTTAAAGGTGACAATGGAAAATTCCAGAAAGAAGCGATTGAAGTCGAAGAAAGGAGCTTTAATTTAAGCTAAATATAGTTAAAATTGGTGAATTTGGCGCAAAGTTACGTGCATTTGAAAATCGAGAAAAATGACCAAAAAGAATCAAAATTTTAAGAATTATCAGGATTCGGAAAAAATCACTAATTTTTGGTGATTTTTTGCGATTTTCAAATGCACGTAACTTTGCAGAAAGTGAATCGATTATTTCGCTTACCCTCTCAAATTAACGATTTTTACTCTCTATAGTTGAATTAGTGAAAATTGCTCCACCTATTGAATTAGCGGAAAAAACTACTAATTTATTAATGAAATATTCACTATTTAATTATTAGTTTCTTAAAAACTACTAATTTATTAGTGAATTATTCAATAATAAATTAGTAGTTTCTTCCAAACTACTAATTAAATAGTGAATATTTCACTAATAAATTAG
>JAPYZP010004727.1:0-10438 GCA_030522985.1 Torymus sinensis
AAAAATAAAATAAAAATTTTAAATAAATGTATACCCAAGTTTTTCTACTCGAAATCCAACTTCCAAGCTACTTTATCCTTTAGTTATGTAAATTAAGATACTCGCATACACCGAAACTGTCGTCCATAAATATAAAATTTTACAACTCGGGAAGGCTAATGAGATTTTGGTTTCGAAAATTCGAATTTTTACTCTTTTTTTTTCAAAATCACCCGCCGCATTGTGCAGTGTCAACGCGTATAATGACAGCCCCGCTCTCTGCCGTTACAAAAAATCATTATCTTCTTATTTTTAACGAGTGCAATGATAACAGTAAACAAAATGTTAACTAACAATCCTGCTCCCAGTCGACTTCATTATTACGCGAGTCCTGCAAAAATATTCCATATACTGAATACAAAAAAAAACACTTTGTGATACGACAAAAAAATCATCGAGTAAAAACTTTTATTTATAAAAAAAAAACAGGCAGTTCGACTCTTTACAGAATGCGCTCGGCTACTCTGCAGCGTTCGCTGCAGGTCGCGCGAGAATTACACTTATCCGCGGTCGGTAAGTTCGCGCGCGTGCGCAATGCCTCATTCAAACACGCTGTGTTTACTTACACGTCTATACTTATATATAATCGCAATGAAGATTAGCGATCGGGAAACACAACGATGTATATATCGTAAACATTGCTTTGAATAATTAATAGAAAGAACAAAAATCGACATCGTTGTGCTTCTGAAGAGATAACGTTTACAGACTAGGACGAAAAATATTACTAGCCCTGATATTCTACATCCGCACGGGGATTTCGAAAATTACTGTCCTTAGATGTGCGTGGAAAAGTATGCGTATTACAATTATACTTAAGTTATTAACTTAACTATACGTTTTGGCTTTACGAGAAAAACCTTACCTATATCTCTTTTTGATTGTTTACTTAATCTATACCCTAAAATGCTATTTTTATTGTCATTTTCATTTTAATTATTTTTTATGGGTGAGTTTTTTTTTTCCTCTAAGAGTATCTATGAACAATATTACACGTGTCACCTTTCGTTTACATATTCACATAAATCGTTTCGTTCTATCGAAGATCTATATATATACGATATTTAAATTAAATAAAATGGTTACACAATAACTGCATTGACAAAGTTATGCACAGAGTAACGCCTAGTTTTAATCGAAAGAAAAGAAACTATTACGCTAAGCGAGAGACAATTTTTCTGAGTGTATATTATCGCTTTCATTACATAAAATTGAGTATTTATCCTTCAATCGCATTATAGCAACCGTTTACCTTTTTATCGCCTGTTTTATTGAATTTCATTTATTTTTTTATAGATGTCTACATTTCTTTTTTCGTCAAGTTTCCTACATTATCAACAGTACGTGATACCAATTTAACTTCATTCTCATAATTTCAGAATCAACCAACGTCTCTTTCCAACAGAATTTCCTCTTCATTATATATATATCACATCGTCACCATATCGATTCACACTTCCCAGATTACATACCAATCAAGAAAAATCTGTCCCCTCCCCCCTATAGTTCTTACTTTCACCACATCTTCAACGGCACACACACACTCACACACACGAATGTATAATTAACCCGATAGAACGAAACATCATTTATTCGCGCACACACATAGATATCGAGTCTCTTTAATCGAGAAAGAGGCGTTTGCTATATCGTCCTTCGTCTCTCGATTGCATACACGCGCAGAGGAGAGAAAGGAGAGTATAAAGAGAAGGCAGAGACGTGGTCATTGGGTGGTGTGAGAGAGAGAGACGTCACTGCACTTCGCACACGAAGAAGGTTTCGAAACTGCACGGGCTGTCGTTCCACTTGAGGCCCTTGCCGTCCCGGTTCCACAGCTCCAGGCAATGCTCCTCCTCGCCGTTCTCGTATCTGCGCATGAAAAATCAGTGAGAATTAGAATCGAAAATTTTCGATTTTATATATGAATATGGAAAAAAAAATTTTTTTGGAATCAAATGGAAGCATATATATGCTATATATGTATACATATATAAAATTGTTTTATAAAAAGTATAACCATCACAAAACTATAATGAATAATAATTAGTTTAGCCACGTTGCTCTGTATCGATCTTTCAACAACAGTATAGCGTTTCGTTACCGAGAACCATTATACCACACGTCGTTCTCCCTTTTCCACTTATCCACCGATACCGATTCGTGACTTCAATTCCTATCTAATTACCAGCTCATTAAGCTTATTATAAAATACCAGCCCGGAGATTTTGCATTATCTCACCAGAATTCATCTCATTTACCCCACACGTATATAACTTTCACCACCGCAACCATCAACGTTATACCGCACCAAAACAATCATCAATAACGCCATATATACCATCAACAGCGCGGCGCCGTAAAAACCGTCTCGAATCGGAATAAATTGAATGCAGCCCCGCGCGCGCACGCAATGACTTTTCTCACGCGAGTATTGGCGCCCGGTGCAAAGAAACGGCGCCCACATCCGCAATATATACGCGCGCGCTACCACACCGGGGACTAATGAGAAAAGCCTAATGTTCTAATTGCATCTCGGTCGATTCGCGTGCGTATCCGATCGAGGGAGAGAGAGAGGCGGCGATCGTGTCCTTGCGTAACCCGCGCGGCCCCGGGACGCGGAGATTCGACGCGATGTGATTGCCTCGAGGATTCCGATTGTTAATTAAGATGCGGAATGTCGATTGTGCTTTGAATTTTTAAATTATTTATTTTCAAATTAATTATATTCAAAATTTATCGTTTCATCGGAATGTTTTTACATTCAATGGCTTAATTTAATTAAATTCTTGTATCAATGTATATATTTATTAGGTCTTGACGCCTCGTATGGCACGGAAGTCGAAATGTGTCTTATTAGTTAGATCGATCGATATACGTGACTTGCACATTAGTGAAGGCAAATGCTCTCCATCACAATAGCATTACAATATAAAAACAAAATTATTATATGAGAAAGTATATTCTAAACTTAAAATAACAAGCCCGATCCTTTCCTTTTCAAAAAAATTTTAAATAAAAATAAAACCGTTTTCACGCCTCTTTCGCTGATCTGAATAAACCGAAAGACTTTCTTCCAGCAACCGGTCGCACGCATCCAACCCGCATCATTGATCCTCTCCTCCACTAACTAACCCACTTCCGCGAGCTGCAATTTCGCAACCCGAATTCCTCTCGTCCTCCCAAAACAACCTTTCCCCTAAAAAAAGAAAAAAAACACAATTCTAGACACTCTATACGAACCGGAAATTATTGGGCTCGCCGGTGTTCCAGTTCTCGAAGGTGATGGGCCTGCCGTTGGCCATCCAGAAGAATGTGCCCTCCTCGCCCTGATCCGTGCCGGACGTCCAGAAGTGCTCGTGCCCGAGGCCGAAGTCCTTTATGTGCTTCTCCAGCTTGTCGTTCTCCTCCTGCGAGCTTATGCTCGCCAGGTGCATGCCGTGGTAGCGGCAGTACTGCGACGCCCGGTACCAGTTCGCCTGTAACGCGTCGTGTTGGGTAATGTGTATGTACTTTTTTGCAAAACTCGTTGCAGAGTTATAATTAGTTTTAGAGATCGGGGAGAGAGTGGGGGTTCATTGATATGTTGGTTTTTCAAGTTTACGTAATGATGGTGCTGGAATGGAGTATTTACTGTGTTGAGTGATTCGTACTATTGGTAGGTTTTAAGCAGGAAATAAGATTTTCGATAAGAGATGTTTGGTTATTTTTGTTACTCATCTTCCTGAATAAAACTTTCGTCGGTTACTTAATTTGAGACTATTTATTCAATCGTTAACCAAAATCGGACTATGAATGTTTGAGGTTCATTATGTTTTTTCAAAATTTTTTAAACATTCTATTTATGATGAAATTCTGACCAAAACTATACGTAAAAAGTTTTACATATCTGAAAAAACTACTAAATAAAAGTAAATCTATTAAAAGAAAAATTCTTTTTACACTTTTTCGACTTTATAAGTAAGTGAAACTATAAAAAGTGATAAATGGTAAAACCGAATCTCGTATTCCACAAACAGGTTTATAGTTTTTATAGAGACTTTTTTTTAATACTACCTTGAAGAAGATTCCTAAATAGTATCGTTTTTCGCCGAACTTCAGGAGGGGCATCGTCCACCTCATGGCGCCGGAGGATATCGATTCGTCCGCGCAGTTCGGGCAGTCCTCTGCAAAAAACAAGAAGCAAAAAGCACAATATTATTATCCTTTCTTCCGAATATTCGCATAAGTTCTTCGATGCAAAATAATTTAAAATCAAAGACTAAAAAAGTGTTAATTTCTCGTTCTGCCATTATCAACGAATCTGGAAATATTTCAGACAATCTCCGTACCGATCTAAATCGTTAATTTATGGACGATTAAATCCTGGCGTGTATCTTTGGACCGTCGATTAAAATAATCAACGTGGCCAAATATAAAGAAATAATTTTGGGTGGATACCCACCATATCAATATTTTGGAAATAAATTTCTTATTATATAACAGTCTCGCATCTTTCAACACTCAACATTGTTTACAACCAAAAGGAACCAACAAAGTTAAAGACACTTTGCGGCTCGACACTTTGGCAAATACGCAATCATGCAAATTAAATTATCCAATCTACCGATACAACATTGCAAGAACCGCAGCTATCGCTATAACCCCCGGCAATAATAAAAGTAAACAGCCTTATACGCCGCGGCAATTACTTTTTTTCCGCTCGCAACTACCTATACAATAAAATAAAGCCGACGACTTTTTCCTCGTGTAGGTGCCAATGTCAGAAACGGCCCACGCCAAGGCTGTACTCTCAAAGGTCGCGATCGCGAAAGTATATCGCGATCCGAAAATCGCAAAATGCTGGTGGGCGCGGTTTTCGCTGGAATTTAGGTAAATCTCTAGCTAGGAAGATAAGAGCGTTGCGTCAACTTTTGTACCTGTGGCTCAAGGCCGTCCCACTCGTCATCTCATCGACGAATACACGATATGAAACGTATAAAATTAAAATTCCCAGTCAACGGGATCTCTTTTTTTTTAATGTGTTTTTAGGTTGAAAGAGAAGAGCGTAAAGTTTTATAGCGGTTGTCGAAACTACTGGCTGGTGGTTGTAAAAGTGTAAAATAGGATTCAATGGTATGGCAACTTACTTGTGTGTCAATGTAATGCAGAAGGAAACAAACTCGTCTTTTTTGGTAAATGTATATGAGACATGTTGTTTATGAAATTTAATTTAATTTTGTTTGCGTGTTTAAGCATATAATTATGTTTCCGGATGTGTGCAATTAATTCAGCAGCCTTCTTTAAAATAATTTGTAAATATTCTGTTTAAAAAAAAAATATGCCGTTCTTGTGAACATTAAGATTAATGTCGTGAAATCGATAAAGGATTAAAGTGTAAACAGAAATTCAAAAAAATAATAATAACGAGTACTTAAGACGTCTACTATTGAATTATAATCATTCTTTGCAGATATAAATAAAACAAGTGTTGAATTAAAACCAACACTCAATAAACGAAACGGCGTCTTTATAATGACAGGTTGCATGACGTGCAAAGATAATACATGGTAGCGAGATAATAATGCAATTAAAAGGATCGTTTTACACGTCAATATTTGTCGCAATCACTCGAAACCTTCAAAATTAATTTCCATCTTTTTCATGGCTTCATTTTTGTAATGATTATAATGATAGTTGATTTAATTGACATGTTAATTATTAGCATTAAACACTGTTTATACATACTTTAAATGCGACTATCGCACCATCTAACTAACAAAATATTGAAAAATTTTTCCTGTCCATAATAAAAGTGACAAGAATGACATATGTAATGGAATTACACCGAATTAGTATACTCTTAATACTAGTCATTTAAGCAATCTAACGGCATTTAGTTACACCATCAGAACTACTTATAAGACTTCTTACTCAATAACTACTCTAAAATAAAACCATAATAAAGTCTCACTTAAACGAACAAAAGCAAAAATACACACAAAAGATCACTTCATTACGATGAGTTCGAAAAAATCTATGCCCTCGTAACGAGACCCACAAACCCAATCATCCTCGAAAAAGACAAAATCAACAATCACTTTTCCCGCTGCCCGATTGAAACAGAAACTTCGTCGCGGCAGGTCTCTCAATCGGCTTCGTTAAAAAGATTCATTCAACTCCCGAAAGAAGCGTCGCACACACATATATTCTTTATCCGGGCACTGTCCTTAACGAGCGTTTGTACTCGAGGTAAGAATAAACGCGGTGAATATAGAAAGTCGCGCTCTTGCATGTATTCACGCATGGACACAATGCAAGAGAGAGAGAGTGGGAAGATCATCGTAAATCATTTCTTCGTTCACCTCCGCCGGCTGTATCTGTTTGTTTTCGTTACTTATACTTTCCTTGGGAGGTGCTGCGTATATGTATATATGCATCGAACAAAGCAACAAAGTCGAGTTTAATTGGTAGTTAGAGACCAACGCGCGGATGAATTATTTATCGATGGTCGCTATCAGTGAAGAAAGATCTGATTTTTGGATAAATTTATTTTTCTGTTTAATTTATTGAATTCCGTTGCAGTTTTTATGCGAAGAATAAGTATACATATGTAAGAAGCTTGACAGAGAATCTGTAAGAACTAAATTTACTTTGCCGTTAACATTTTTCTGTTATTTGCTGAGAATGAAGTATGAGTAGAAACGTTGCAAAACAAGTTTACGAGCGTTATGTTTTCCTATTTTATTATAAACTTAAGACTAGTATAGATACTTTACATAATATTATTATGAAAAATAATTACCAATCTTTAGTAGAATAATGATCAACATTATATAATGTAAGCTACTTTTAATAAATCTTGTTTGTATGATAAATAATTTATTTAAAATTTTGCATTGTATATTATTATATTACATATCTACATCCTTGTCTACATTCTCATAAACCCAAGTGATTTACTTCGCTGTTAAATATATTCTTCGTTTCTTTTTTACCCCCATCGTTACACATTTCTACAAATATAATATTATAAAAATAACCAATTAAAATGAGGATTCCCACTATTATATAAATTATACAACCTATCCAAAATGATTAGTCTAACTAATTATACTACTAGAGTAAAAGTGCAATACCCATAACCGAACCTTAAAACACTTTCCAACTGAAAAAATTCCAATCCCATTACTCACCCCCCAAACAACGCCACAAACGTTCAATAACCCACGCGGCGTACCTCCGCCATCTCGCTTCCATTGAAAACCGGTCGCCCGCATCTCTCGAAAACAATCCTCACGTGCGTCAATTTTTTAAAAAGCCGCGCACGCGCGTCAGCAAAAAAGGCGAAAAGCGCGCGAAATTAATTGAAAACCGTGTCGGCGCCGCCTTGCGCGCGAGCAGCACCGCAGGGTTAAGTTCGGTCGCTATATACTTACTCGCGGTCTCAAGGCGAACCGCGCGAGCCGCGGAACCAGTTTCGATCCCGAATTTCGTTTTGCTCCTTGCGCTTATCGTGTGCCGAGATCGACGATCGTGAGCTTCTTTGTCCCTTTTGGTGCGGACAGAAGATATTCTTTGTATGTGAGTTATATAGATTCGAATATATATGCATTGGTTTATTTGCATATCAATAGGTTTGGGTGCGGAGGTAGTTAAAAGTTCCTATGAGAATGTATGTCAAATAACTTATTATTAAAAGAACTTGGGATGGATCTTGTTAACTCGGGTTGAAACTGCTATAAATTGATTTTCTTATATTATCTCTTAATTTAAGACAGTTTACTTCGAATGGTCTTTTATGTACAATATTGCAGCAACGTGGTATTAATTTTGTTTTTTCCATTTTAAAGTAAACCCAACTTGCTGATGTTACATCTACAGGTACACGATAAAACATACATATTGAACGTAATCCAATCGTTTAATTTTTTACATGAAAAGACGCTCGTAGTGTTTAACAGTTGATTTCGGTAATTCTACACTAAATATTACAAAAAATATTACATTTTATCAATTTCATAGCAGGTCAAGTTCGTCTACTTGAATTTCATCAGCAAAAAAATACCGTAGAAGCTGTAAAATGTAACGATAAATTATCTTTAATTAAAAGTAAATAAAACACGCGTGACGTTAGCACGTCGTAAAAATTCTTATAACGTTTCACATATCATACCTTATTTTTTTAAAAAAAGCTTCGCGGCTGTATATTTTTAGCTAATTTTATGCAGACACTCTTTGCATCTTCATTTGTACCGATTTCTTATCCTCAATTAATGGCTTTTGCCTTGACGACTTTCTTAATTACTGAGCTTTTATAGGGTTGGAGCCTAACAAGATCGATAAAAGTGACGAAATTTTCAATAAAATTTTATTACGTGGTCATTATTTAGATCACTTGTCGTGTGATGAGATTATCAGAGTCAATAAAAATGCGCCCATTTATATCGATTTTGTTCAAGCAATCAACATAAGTTTCAATTTGCGAAAATTTAGTACCCATGAAAACGGCATGATTAAGAAGAACTGATTAAATATTATTCAAAATTAATCATAATAAAAAATTACATAACGTTTTTTTAATACGAAAATTCCACTTCAAACTAAGAATACGCAGTTTAATGCTTCAAGAGCCAACAAAATTACCTATAAAAATTATTAGATTAAATTAAAAACCGTCGAATAATCACAATAAATCTGCCAGCCCAAACGTAAATAATCGCTTTTTAACGTTGTTGACGCAGGCCAACAACTGTATACGCATTCTTACGTATAACTACCGATACCTTATTAAGGCCCAGCCGATCCGCTTTTCGCGGGATTCCATTCATTCCTAAAATCAATTCCGCGTCCATAAACGCCATTTACGCGACTCGACTCCGCGTCGGTGATCCGTCGTATAGGTATACGCACAATTACCGAAACAAACAGACGTTGCGTGCGCAAATCGAAATCGGCGGCGCGTAACTTCTCCCGGAAATCGGGTTAGTTATATACGGCATCGGGGAACAAATAATTTCTCATAAATCGTGGAAACGATATGGATGAATGGCGCACATAAGACTGAGTAATTGACGGGTAATGGATATTTGTTTTATTTGGGTATATATACGAGGTGGAGAGTGTCTGAATGGGTTTTCTATTTTCTGGAAATGCTCGCGGGTTACCCAATTAGTGAAGCAAACAAACGTTGCGTCGTCGTGGAGATCGAAATCGGCACGCACTTACGGTTTCTTGCAGAAACGGAGTTCCTTGGTGTGTGTACTAGATATTAGAAATAAGAATGATAGTAATTTGTATCGGTATGTTCTACGAGATGAAATGAATTGGCTAAAACTACACAAAATTATTAAAACTTTAATAAATAATGTTAAAAAACAATTACTGTTTACTAAGAAAATAATATTGCAGATATAAACTCAGTCTCTGTCATATTTATAACCGTTCTATTCAACTAAACCAAGAACAAATATACGTCCTCGTATTCATAAAACTCTAGCATCGATTTCTGTATGATAAGGATTCAACATAAATATAGTTCATAATACAATCAATTCCAAAGCAGTAACTTTTTCGTCCACATCTCCTGATTTCTAGATCCAAATCGAACCATCTAAACAAAAATCCGAAACAATACACCCGAAAAACCCATTCCTTATATTCACAGATCTCACCCGATTTTTCACCGCGCCGAACTCTACAGTTTCCATCTACGCTCCCCGCGTTATCCAATCCCCCACGACCAACTAAACTAACAAACAATCCCTATTGCGTCGTTCGCGCAACACCGAAATCGGCGAGATCGCATTCCCCCGCGGCATTGGAATGCTGCTGCTGGCGCGTTTTCATTTCCCGGTCTCTCGTCTTTGTTCGGGGAGAAACGATCTTTTCCCCGATCCGCGCGCGCGCGTGCGCTTGTGGACACTTTATAAGCCGTGGCTTCCGGAGAGGAAAGCCTCCTCTGCAGCGGTGGTTGTTAATGACGGCAGGAGGCCTGGGCTCTAATGGAGTGCAAATTTATAGGAGATGCGGGAAGAAGTTTGATTCTTTGATGGCTGATTGGCTGGAGATCGGTATGGGGGATTGTTTTTTCACCGGGAAATCGGTGCGTAAATTTAGTAAGTGATCCTGGAGATTGTAAGGTCTGACGGTTTTATGATTATCGCTTTCGCGAATAGGCGTTAGGTGTACATGGAAAAATATGGTTAGTTACGATCGCACACCCGTAAGATCTGTGATTAAGTAAAAGTGTCCACGCTAATCAGTACGGAGAAATAGACTATCGAAAATAGCCGTCGTAACGGTCGTAACGAAATTGTCTATTTACTCTACTGTGTTTTATAATGCTGACATATTAACTGTAGCTATAGTCATTATTTGGTGTATTAATATTCAAATCGAATAATAATAATTTTTATTCTTC
>JAPYZP010004728.1:0-11014 GCA_030522985.1 Torymus sinensis
TGGTGATGATGCGTTGTCAGGAGAGGACACGAAGCACGCGTTGAAGCTACATTTCTTGCTTTTCCAAAAGGGTGGCTGAGTTTTGGTGTATGGTAATTACGTTAATGGCATGTCGCAAGCTCAATAAATTGTTACCAATCAATCTAATTACGTATATAGTTTTCTAGTAATTAAAATGTGTAATTTTCGATATGCAAAATCAAGACATCATTGCCTTTCGTAATATTTCACACTATACCACGCCGTGCAAAGTTTCAAATCGGAATGACATTTTAACAAAATTTGCAGATGAATCAGAATGTTGTTCGAAGATACCATTCTTAGATATTTTGGGATATCGGATTGAAATTTTGCAAGGCGGTAGAGCGAATTATTACGGAGGGTAATGGTATCTTGGTTGTACAATATTATTCTTGATATTATATTTTTTAATAAGTTATAACAATCACATATCGAACTCCTTTTAAGACAACCCGTCTTGTGTTTTCGGTTTTGAATTTTTATCAAATACGTTATAGTTATTCTCTTCTCTTCTATAATTATTCCAATCATAGGATTAAACTTCTTGATAATGGCGCCGACATTTGAACACTTAATTCCCCTTGTTTACTGTTTAATAATGTGTGTTTTAAAATTTGAATTTTTCAAAGCTCTAATGAATGACACGACTTGAAATGTTAAGTACGTATTATACTCTTTAAGAACCGGTTGTTAGAAAAGATTTGAGAATTATTAAAAATAAATATACTTGATGTTGATATTGTAGGGACCTATGTTATTGTTTCACATCCCCTTTATTGCTTGGACATGATAAGATATAAAAATACAGCCTCTGTATATATAAATAAAGTGTATATGTATCATCCCACATTCGCAATCGAGAGCCCGATAAAATGGTTTGAAATAAAATTGCCTATAAAAGGAACCTACGATAAGTTAACCATCTGACTGTTCCCCACAGGTGATGTGAGTGGAGGGTGGCGGAGGATCCTCGCAGAACAACGCGTCGGCGGGCCGGGCCGGCAGCGGCAGTAGCAGCAGCAGCAGCAACAGCAGCAGCAGAGACAGCAGTGTCAACAACAGCGGCGTCAACAGCAGCGGCCTCGGCGCCGTCGGCAACATGCTGGACAACAGCTCGGCCGCCGCCCTGGCGGCTCGGCGATGTGGCCGGGCGGCGCCGGCTGGCTCTACGCGGCCCAGCAGCAGCAGCAGCCACCGCCGCCCCCGCATCATCACCATCACATGCATCACTGCGTCGCCCAGAGCTGCACCATTTGCTCGCTCAACCTCTAGATCTCCGCCGCTATCACACACACATACGATCGGCAGACGCACCTTTTCACATCACTATATATATTATATTATAGGTTCTTTAGATTTTGTCTCATGTTCGATTTGGTTTTTCTCGCGGCCGCTCGGTTGGTTATTATATGAAATTTGTGACCCCGTCAGAGAAGACGAGAGAAAGAGAGAGAGAGAGGGAGGAAGAGAGTTATGTATAGGGGTGTGATGGAGTTTTTGAGTCGCAAGAGGACCGAAGGCGATTCGAGGTACATATATATATCCGACGTACGGTTACGGTTCTGTTGTTGCAGGTACACCGAGGAAGTGATTTTCGTACAGTGGTTATATTTCATTACTATTTTCGTAGTAGATTGTAAATTGATTGAGATCTAAGTAAATATAATGCTTATTTTTGGATTGTAGTTATATATAATACGTTGATGATTAAATCTGATTTGTTTGAGGAAAAATTCGTAATGTTCTGATTTGCATGTTTAAATTTGCGTATATACTTTGGTGAATATAGTACTTTTTACGAGACAGCTTGTTTTCAAGTGTACTTATACAATGGGCCTGTAATAGCACGTCTTTAAATGATAAATTGTACATTCGGGATACTAAATTAATTGATAAGATAGTTCAAATTATCTTTTGTATGCATTTTATACTTATTTTGCGTATTTAATATCAGGATAGTTCGATGTAAATTGTGCTTCTAACTATAAAAATTCACATCAGATCACTAATTTTGATTGAAAGAGTAAACGGTTTCTTTTTTCTCACTACATTTGGTACACTTTTACCATACCGTATTTTTTCAATTGTTCTTTGTAAATGAATCAAAATTTGTGATCTAGAAATGTGGTATCGGTAGGGAGAATACATTGTACATGATAACTATAATACGTTTTTCTATCAATCGTAACGTCCAATTTTAGTACATATACAATTGCTTTTGATTATGTGTATCTTCATGTGATCTTCCTAAAAGACGACACAATCGGTAGATAAACTTTATTGTATCTAGGATTACAATAGAAAACATTCCTTTAACTGATTCAAACTAGAATATTTAAATTGTGGGCAGATAATTCTATAAAAAAAAAAATCAGCAATACTCGGCATTCCGATCGAAATCAAATGATCATGGGCGTCATAGGATACATATAGTGGAACAAATAATTACAAATGTTCAAGTTCCATAATTCCAATGAAAACGTTCCTCACTGAGATACAGTGTTTTTAAGCAACAATCCGTTAAATAAATGATGGTGCTATATCTGCAAGTTCCCGCGAACCCGCGACAATTCATACTGAAACTGAAATAATAAGACCAGTCGACTAAGAGGAAAAATGCAATTTAATGGAGAAATAAGAAAGAGATGAACGTCAGATGGTAAAAAAGACGATATACCTCCTGCCAAATTTTTAATACTAAGATTTTAAAAAAGTTATATCTGTGAATCTTGCGCCGTTTAATTGTGGCGAATCATCGAAGTACATGTAAGCAATAATTACATTCTAGTATACAATCGATATTTATACGATAAACAAGACAAAAATATATTTGGTGTGAGTGTTCAACATTCGATAAACGAATTAGTGTATACTACAAAAAAATAGCATTTCCGCGTTTAAAAATGCGAGAGAAGGTGAGAGTATTTCGTACTGCGACTATTTACTGATATTGTAAGACAGAGCGACCAGTGAATTTTTTAACGGGAAATAAGCTGTTGAATTGCGATTATTGCTGAGATAATAATTCCTTGTACAGGACAATACGAATTCTTTTCTATCGATTGAAAATCGACATGTTACTTCAAATATAAGTAGGCGTAGAAAATAATTTACAATGGTGCTCCAATGGGATGCGTTTGAATTGAAAATTACATCAGAGTGCCATTAGCAACTCTTTATTTAGGATCTAATTTTTTGAAATTTTTTTTTTTTTATAGCTATCTAATTTCACATTTAATTAATTGTAGAATTCCATATACGTATATATATTATACGTAATCTGATTTTTTTAAGCCCTTAAAAAATATTGATATTTGTAAATTTAGTTTTTTTTTAAACCCATGTAGAACACATTGAACGATTGTTTAAAAAGTTACTAAAATTTCTGTTTTAAAACAAAATATTGTAAGGATAACTAATATAATACTTTGATTCCTATACTTGGTTACAGAAAATTTAATACAAGGGGCACAATTTTATTAAAAAATGAAATTAAATAAATGACAAAATCATGCTTGTAGTTAAATTAAGATTATAAATTATAATGTAACAAGTGACTTGTTTACACCAATGTAAAAACCGTTTGTTACAAAGTTTGGTTTTGTAGAGGCTAGTAGTACCTTTCATCGTTACTATAGAAGATTTATTAATTTTTTATACTTTCCTTTCCCATGTTAGCACTATAAGATTCAGTCTTCCAACACATTTTTCAATGTTTTAAGAAAGTTAAGTAGCTGTACACGATGATACGTTAATCTAATATTTGGGCTTTTTTTACATGGAACAAATGCAAACACGAAAAATTCAAAGTTCTTGAACATAAAATAAAGTGTACTTTTTTGGGAAAGTGCAATAAAAATCAGAAAAATATAGAGTTTTTCTTTAAGTTTACCTTCTCACTTATTAAACATTATAAGAGGTGTAAAATAGAAATGTAAGTATTTTACAAAACTTATGCACATGAATACATACAAAGAAAATGAGAATGCAATGAAATATTTAGTTGAGCTACTCATTTTCTGCGTGAATATTTTATACCAGAATAATAATATAACTTTATAGTGATTTTATTTTGTTTTAACATTTGCTTTAATACTTTTAAATAATCAGTTTTAATTTTTAAGTGGTCTTTTTGTTAAGCAGGGTTGACTGAAATAATAAGACATGTTTCCTATTAAAATTTTAACGATTGATAGATTTATTGTGAGTTAAGATTGAAATAACATTCAAACTAATTACAAGTGCATTGAATTGAAGTTTCATATTTACAAGTTTTCAAACTCATTCACAAGATACATTTGCTTTCTGTTAAAAACAATTTCTAAGTTTAAAATGCTTGATCAATCAAGATTTCAACTATCAATTGACAATGATCTTAATTCGCAATCCTATTAAATACTTTACCAGAATAATTTATGAAGAAAGATATATATAACATATGTCATGTCTTGTACGGTCTATAAAAGTTAATTATGCTAAATAAAAAACCGTACATCAATTCTTCATTCTCACACTTATCTTTTTAATGTTTATAAAGCTGTATGTGAAATACTTATAAAGAAAATTCATTTATGTCGGTACCATAAGAAATTTTTTTATGAAGAGATTTGCAATTTTTTCTTTTCACATTATTTCACTGCTTGTGCTGGAGCATCATCTGTCTTTTTTAGTTGTTTTTCTCTCATCCGATCCGCATCTCTGAAATAAATAATTGTCTATAAATTATTGTAATCTTGCACATGATTCTATAGAATTACAGTTATTCAGTTTCAATTTTCAGTCAACAAGAAACAAGATAATAAGTATAGGCAGGATAGAAATGCTGTTCATTAAATTTTCTGTTTATATAAATAATTTTAAATTTTCATTTAATATTTACTTATATGTAAATTAAGTACCTATATCTTACCTTTGTTTTCTCTGTTCAAGCGTTAGACCCTTATTACTCTCTTGTTCACCAGCAGTTTTCTTGTTTTGCTTCTTTGCATTTTTTGCTCGAGCCAGATCACGTTGATTTCCACCTAGAAACAAAATTAAAATGAATTGATCAATACAATATCTATATTTATTTTAGTTGAGAATAAAATTCAAATTGAATAAAGAGGAAATTCACCATATGTTTATAATAACATTATTTATTAGTACATTATCTGTTTTTAGCTTAATGCAAATAAATTTGAATTTATCTTATATATAAATACACTTTTTTAAATGCCACTTTAGATTGTTGGATACAGTTCAACTACCAAAGCCTGCCAATTATATAGTACATCATAGTGTCAATAACCTAATTAAATGGAACCTTTTGGGATGGAAGGTAATTAAAAACAAATACGTAAGTATATAGATAATTTAGTTTTAACCAATATTTTACTTTAGATAAAAAATTTAATATTTATGCAATCTTTTGACTTGAATAATGAGTTTGCAGTAAAAACACAACTGCCATAATATTATTTTCTCAGTAGGTATAGATAACAATCAGTTTACGCAACAAAAGCATTCTATATTTACAAAAAAAATATTAATTTTTTTGTTTTGACTTCCCACTAATGACATTTCATATCTACATTTAAAAGTATTGTTGAAAAAACTTGAAATATGCATTCTTCGATTCTTCCAAACTCTGCTCCAAAATATTTTGAGCTCTCCGCAGGCCTCCTGCTCCACTTGTATTTCAACAAAGCAGCAAAGAAAAGCACAGCACACAGTAAATTCCTGTTTATCAACAACAATACTCAACACGTATATGCAACGACTGCTTTACCACCACGAATCGGCTCTCTCGCTACTATACTTATACACACACGCTGTGCTGCCTTTCAAGGACGCTATATACGAACACGACGAGTGTACCGAAAACACGCCAATCAAGCATTGTATATCATTATCACGATCATCAACAACCTCATCTCTCGGATACCTCACATTTCGCAAGCGCGCGCGATTTACAAACCACGTCTCTCTCATAAAAATTATACGCGCAGGTGAAGGAGCCGGGCATCCGCGTTGTGACATCACTATTATAACAGCAGCAACAGCAGACGAGAGAGCGCGCGTGCCGTAAGATTTTTCTGGAAGCTACCGCGCTTTCACATAGAGAAGAGGGCTTCGGGTGTCGAATTTCAGACCTGGGCCACGTATAGTAAGATGCGCTAACGAACGATAGGCCAAGACGTATGCTTATATAGAAGATTTTCTTGAATGGAGGCGACGAAGCAGATGCGTGCGTGTTACGCGCGCGACGAGCTGGTTGGTTATTATTCGTGTAAACAAACGCGGAAGAGAGAGAGAGAGAGAGCGAAGTTGTGTGTACGTAGGTGCCTGCGAGAGGCATCGTGACCGGAGAGAGAAAATATGGAGGACAGGCCACTGTAAAACAGTGCGCCGTAGCTAACGATGATCCGTTCTCGCGGTGTTTCTAGGTTATAATTTACTAGGACGGCTACCTAGCGTGCGAAGGCTAGGAAGAGAAAACGGAAAACGCAGCGAGGCGCGTTATATTCAGGGCATAAAAATAGTAGCACACAGAACGGAGTCGTACTCTATAACGAGGTTCTATCCGCACAGTCCAAACGGAGCTCCCTCGCAAACAACAACAATAATAAAAGCCAAAAAGGCTCGCGTGTACTTACGAGTCATGATCGTTGATAGATCCTTGGTCTCCGATAAACAAGAACTCGGAAACTTCGACGCTAGCTGGCTCGACCGCACTTACAATGCCACACGCGCGCACACAGCACAGCGAGCAGAGAGACGCAGAAGTGACGGGGCCTCGGGACGAACAACGAACTGCTGTGATGGGTATGTAAGTGCGGGCTCTCTGCGCACCACGCCGAAAGAGACAGAAGGAAGTCAACTCGACGCGAGGAAAAAAGATAGAAGAGAGGAAACGAACGGTTGACAGCACGGCCTGCCGCGCGCGCGTTCGTTCCTCGTGTATTTATAAGGGTGGCGCTGCAGTACTGCTGCTTCGCATGCGGTGAAAATGGAGAGAGAGGAGAGAAGAGAGGGAAGAGAACTACTTTATCCAGCTTATTGGGCAAGAGTTATTATTGGATAAATTATATTGTTGTAGAATGTGGGTGGATGATGGATGGGTGAGATTTTTTTGTTTTGGGAATGAAGCTGCGAGAAATCTTTTTTTTTTTACTCAGAAAGAGTTATATGAAGGGTAACGGGAGAGTAACACGCGGTATCGCTTTTGTCTTTTTTCTTAGGTCTGGTTGATCCGAGCTTTCACAATTTAAAAACCTTAATTATTTATTTATTTCACTGTAGGTACACGGAAATATTTAAATAGACTCAATTTAAATAAACGGGTTTCCTCGCTGTGCTCGGGGCTTATTTCACGTCGTGGCATAATGGGTCACTTATGGCACTAGTATAATCGTAATACTACAAGTTATTTAAAGTTTCCTTGACGAAAAAGCCTGATAAAACCAAGATAAAAAGGGTGCAAACGAATTTGCATATTTTTATTAGTTTTTATCCGACCTTTTCAACCGGGAATTAGTATAACCAAAGTCAAATAAAACGAAGTTGAGCCCGACTGTACGACATGTATCAATGTAATTTTTATGACACGTCCCGATATCTATACTTTCCTAGGATTCAAAAGACAATAATCTTAGTCAATTAGCAGTATTATCAAAAAGAATTTTTGCATAACAGAGTCTGTTGGAATTGAAAATTTTAAAATGTCAAAGACGTTTAGGTATTATATAATTTAGTTGTAAATACTATTACGATGTGTATTTTTTAAATATTTTTATGTAAAAATGATAAAAATTCTTTCAACAAATGAAATACTATTTATAAATAAAAATCAATTTATTTCTGCAATAATAATTGCATGATTTTTAACATATAAAATAATTACCTATATAATTGAAAAAAATTTCAATATAATTTATTACTACAATATTTTAATATCTGAAATTTATCATTCAATCCGAATAAAAGTGGCCACATCATAGATTTAGAAAAAAATTTACAGGCATCAGTTTAATTATATATTTACTATTTTTCTGAATTTCAAAATCATCAAAAAGTGAAAGGTAAAAATTTAGAGTTGCTCAAATAACATCTTCACTTTAAACCTGACGCTTGATGTCTTTAACATGCGCTCCAAAATATTTAGCGACGCGATTAGCAAGGTAAAAATTTTATCTCAATCATTCAATAATATTTATATACCTATTCCTTTCAGCGAAACCCTCGTTACGGTGTATTTGAATGAAAATTATAGATTCGGCTTAAGGACGTTCTCCACGAAAACGATTTTCTTGTGATTTTCCTGAAACTTGCATAAAACGTTTGATTTTGGGTCCTTAGTACATGCTTCAAAGCCCCACATCTATAGCGGTCCAAATAGAAATATTTAACTTTAAAGTTTCAGCGTTAACACGGGATCTCTATCTAAGCTTGTTTAAAAAATACATTTTAATTTACTGTAAAAACAGATTTCTTCGTATTTTTTTAACCGTAAGGCATAAAACTAAATATCAAGAGGAATAATATGGTTTGTATATTTATTTATCTATATATAGTCGCACAGTACAAGTGCTATTTTTTTTTTATTTAAATATCATATTGACACCTTTTATCTTACACCGACATCTTTTTTTTATTTTTGGAGTACTTAATGTATAGAGACTCATGAAGGGTTTTCAACTTAAATAATATTTTTAAATCACAATTTTTGTGATAGTGATGAATTTGAGTCGGAGAATGTCCTGAAAATGAAAAAAAATACACAATGCTCCAATTCTTAATATTTTAGAAAATTTTTTACATGTATTAAAATACAATTTATCTAAAACACCGTTTTTAATTAAGACAACAGAAAAAATGTTTATAAAATTTTTTGGATTTCATATGTAAGCTATACTGTATTTAGAAGTAAGCTTTAAAAACACTTCTTTTTAAGTTTTTGGGCAAACGTATTTACGAAAACTAACGTAAAAAATCATTTTATAAAATTATTTCATTAGTATATTAGAAAAAAAATATTAAATATTTTATTTGTTTTATTATAATTCTTAAAATATATTTATTTTTTGCGATTTCCAAACAAAGGGTTTATAGTCTTTTAATCAATTTATTGATTGCCGTTACTAAATAGTTATATCGACATGTTGACAGGTATATCATGAATAATTTTGTTCTATCACCTAGTGTGAGGTAATTATTTTCAATTATTAGTATAGAAAAGTTCGAAAGAAGGCCACATGTTATTAATTTTTTGTAGAACGTATATTTTTAAACATCTGAATAATGAACGAAATTCTATTTTCTTGCAGTTTAATACAAAAATTTCATTTTCATCTACTTAAAAATTTTTATCGGGACTTTCAATGGATAGGCTAGGAGTTTCATTAATAAATTTTGTATCTTAGTATAAAACAATTTATTGACTTCTGTATAAACAAAATTGAATGCATTTTTCGTAACCTAGTTATATCATCAGACGCTCCAACATAGAATAAAGATCGATTGGCGGCAATTTATAAAACTAATCTCGGCTGAGTACTTGGAAAATTTGAAAAAAATATATTTATAAAATGCATTATAGTTACATATCTTTGATATTCCATTCTCTCGGTTGAAAAAGGAAACGAATCAAGCATCGATTTCATCATTTGTTCAAATATGAAGAAGCATCAAAAAGATTCATTCGTTAAGTCACTCATTCGGCAGATACAAGTACCTTTGATACCATTCCTATACAAAAGTGAGTTTCATGAGCACTCGCTCACTCGAAAAATAGTATCCCCCTAAGAATTTTTCTTAGTACCACATTGTTTTGCTCGAAGCTCGAGCCTTTCAAAGATTAAAAAACACACAGCTTGTCAGGAATGACCGTTCCGGTCTTTTTCACACACAAGAAATGCTGTTCAACAAAGAACCAGAACGGGAATACGCGATTGGACGTGGATTAATATTGCTATATTCCTGATAAAATTAATTAACGAAAAAGTGACTCGCCCTCAATTTCTCATTCGAGTTTAAAATACTTTGAAACTATACTCGAAAACAATACAGTCTCAACATTTTTCAAAGAAAACAATGATAATTTGTTACCACATCAAAGTACACGAGACAAAACTTTAAACTAACAGACTCTATGAGAAATGACGAAAAACGACATGCTATCACAAATACAGCCTAAACGTTTTCGCAAAGCAACCACGTCCGCATGCGCGAATATTGGTGGAAGAAAGGATGTTTTGTTTTCTCGTGTTTACAGCTCGTCTTGGACCTTGGTCGACTGGCCACTGCGGTCATATCCCTTCAGGGGCTTGGTGGCATGCTTGGCGATGTAGTTGACGAAGTCATCGAGCTCTCGGCCACCCTCGTACTTAACGGGGCTGTCCTTCGAGTCCTTAGGTACCCAGAACAGAGTAGGGAAGCCTCGTACTTCGTAGAGCGGGGGCACGTCGTTTGCCGTGGCGTCGAACTTGACAATCGCTACTTCTTCGTCGATGAGCTTGTCACCTATTTAAGAAAGAATTAAATTTTCAAAATTTTTGTTTTTGGATAAGTGTAATTTGTATATTATATCATTTATTCTGAATATGATATAAGGAACAAAAAATTGTCCTTACCCAGTTCATCGAAAATAGGTGCCAGCTTCTTGCAGTGTCCACACCAGGGTGCGTAGAATTCGATGAGCGTGTCTTTGCCGTTGTTCGTCACGACCTCGTCGAAGTTCTTGGCTACGGCGACCTTTACGCTACCGGAGTTGTCCTCAGGGATAGGCTCAGACTTCTGGTAGGGTTCGAGGGAACCCGACTGCAGGTCGTTCATGAAAGCCTCGAAGGCTTCGACAGTGAACTCATCCTTGAGGGCGAACTTCTGGTTGCGCTCGTCGCGCGCCAGGATAAGAGGCTTGTCACCCTTGACGAAGTCAATACCGTACTCGTTGAGTTCGTGTTGGAACTCGTCCTTCGACGAGATGGCGAACGTGTACTCAGGGAAATCCTTGGCG
>JAPYZP010004729.1:0-15565 GCA_030522985.1 Torymus sinensis
AACTTTATTAGCCCCGCACAGCGCCGGGGAGAGACCGAAAAGAATATTGACGGCCGGCCGCGAGCGTTAAATTGTCTCGCGTAAACGCGGAAGTTTATGCGCACCGCGCGCTTGTCTCTCGCGGCTTTTATTTCTAGATGGACGTTGAAAAATCACCGCTCTGTAGCCGAATGACATAAGGGTAATTGCTCCGTAATTAGGAATTGCAAGGGATTCTTGGTTAGATTGTGATTTGATCGGATTTTGAGAAGATGAAAATTCGTTGATAATATGCAAAAATATATGAGTGAACCTTGTAGTAAATATTTTTTATTCAATGATATATACAATATAGTCGCACCGGAAGATTTAATAAACCTTTCAATAAGTACAGAAGGAAATCAGCGAAATGGCATCATACATATACCCATCATATAGATGGTCCTATACGCTCATGCACCGAAAGTAGATCATCTTCATTATTCAGAGCCACCATCCATAAGATTCATCTCCGCTCATAACTTTTCATATAAATTTCCCTCTATAATATTTCTAACAAAGCTTCATATATCTCTTCCAAATCCCTATAAAAAACTGTATACATACATCCCACAATCCTATTATGTCCCTTCGAAACCAATCTATATCGCTTGCTCTACAGCTCCATCAGCCTCGCAGTGCCTCTCGGAGACGTATACCCATACGTACCCGCACACACAACGCAAAGTGCAGCTGCCACTGCACTTATCCCCGCGGGGCGTATAAAAATGCAGTGATCGATGCCCGGGGCGCCGGGCGGAGGGTGGGGCGCCAGTATATGCGTTGCACACACATACACACACTAGTCGTCGTCGTCGTCGCGGGTATATAACAGAGCTTAGATGCAGTCTGCGAGGATTAGAGAGTTTTGAGAGCTCGCGAAAAACGGTGATTGCAACGCGCGACGTCGGCTCGAGTCATGGCGTTCCTGGTAGGGCCGCCTTTGCGATTTTCGGTTTTGGTTTTGTGCTGCGCCGCGGTTATTTTAAGCTTTTCTGATAAGAATTCTTCGGAAGTAGATTTCACTATACATTAATTCATTAAATTTTAAAAGTGACCGTCGTTTAATATAAACTACTAAGTCTTCAATGAAACATTGCAAACTCAGTATTTTAATTTTTTTTTTAATTTTAAATATATAATAATTCTGTTTTCAAGGGTTTTTGAAAGTCGTATTTAGATTCCATTCGCTTCATCATCTTGCTTATTCCTTCGCTCATACACCTCATAAGCTGAATTAAATCAACAAATTATCACCTCAGAAAATCTTCACGACCTTCGCGGTCCTCCAAGCCACCACGGCGCTCCTCGTGAACCCCGGCCCGATAGGTCCGGTCGAGCCCGTCCTCGTGGACCCCCTCGCACCGGCAGCCCTGGCACCGGCGCCCCTCGGTCCGGTGAAGCCTCTGGACCACGACGCCCATCCTCAGTACAGCTACGTGTACGGCGTGCAGGACGCCATCACCGGAGACTCCAAGAGCCAGCACGAGACGCGCGACGGTGACGTCGTGCGCGGTGGCTACTCCTTCATCGAGTCCGACGGCAGCCGACGCATCGTCGACTACATCGCCGATTCCGTGCACGGCTTCAACGCCGTCGTGCGCAAGGAACCTGGTGCCGCGCCGCCCACGGGACCGGGACCTCTGGTCTCGCCTAAGGTTGTCGCGCCTGTGAATCCCGCGCCTGTGCCCGTGGCTACTCCCCTGCCCTACGGCTACCCCAAGGCTGTCGTGCCCGGTAAGTAGTAAATTTCTTTTTTGTTTATTATATAGGGTTGAAAATAATGGAAATGTGAAGATAAAAGTCTATTTTATAGAGATCAAAAAAAGGGATAATAAAGTAATTGCGAATGTTGTCTTCGTTTATTAATCTTCTTCTAAAATAATACTAAATTCTGTAAATAATAAGCGTACTTATGTATAAAATTCAAATTTAAATTATAATTTTTAAGTACATATAATACCGATTAAATATGTCAATTCTATACAAACAACATTTTTTATTTCAATTTTGTTATCATACTCAACCACATGTCATTGAAATACACTATATACAAACACGTCAATGCGACCTTCACTTATAAAGAGAAATAAAACAACCGCTTCACCTTGCGGGATCTCATCGACGTTACGCAACTCGCATCGACTCCTTCGACGCCCATACTTCTTCTTTTACATACTTTTATATCATTTCATTAATAAAAATTCGATCTCTCCGAGCAACCTCCCAACTACAACGACAATCATAACATCTCCCGGCCTTTTATTCTTTTTTCTCTCACTGCACAACTCAACAAAAAGACATCCACCCGTACTTCTTGCGACCAGCACCAGCCGTGGTACCAGCACCAGCCCGCACCTTCGTCTCGGTGCAGCGTCAGCCGCCAGTGTTCCTGCAGCCGCGCTTCCAGGGCTACGAGCCCTTCCTGCCCCGGCGCTACGACTACGGCGTCCTACCCGCACCAGTTGTGGAACCCGTGCCGGCGTCGGTACCCCTGCAACCTGTCGTCGCGCCCCAGAAGCACCTGCCCATCGGCCGTTATGGCTATGCTCTGACGAACGTGCCCTTCGGGTACGCCTATCAGCACTGAAGAGGAGGTAGAGGATAAGCTCGGGTTTGTTCGCGTAGACGGGAGCCATTAAAAAAAAGTTTTCTGTTAAAGATTGGTTGTAACTCAAATTGTCAGCTCTTCACGTGAGAGTAATTGTTTTGTATATGATGTGTTTACGTTAACGAGATGTCAGCAGTAGCTCGATAAAAATTTTAACGACGCGATGCGTAAATTATTTTTGTTTTTCTCGTTCTTTTATGGCCGCCGCCGCCTCGTCAACGCGAATATGCTCTAACGGTTAATGTCTTCCTTGCTTCGAAGTTCGTTTTAAGAGCGGAGATGAAAGAGATTGATGCTCGGTGTTTGGTTTCAAAATTTTTTTTTTTTTTCGAAATCAAAGATCTGGATTATGAGAATTGCGAAAAAAGAAATAAAAACGAAACTCGAAGGTCTTTATCTAGGGTAAAGAAAATATTTTTATATATAATACGCCGCAAGAGGTATGGGGAATAATAAGCGCTCAGCGAAAATTCTCTTGGTATATATATCCTTACGCAACGTAAGAATCCAAGAGACGTTACGCGTATATACTGTGGTGGCGAGTAGATTGATCAGATAATATACATATATACGTGTGATTCGAAAAGATTTCTATTATTATTAGAGTACTCACGTTAACCGCATTGTATTCCTAATAAACGTATACTATTATGTAAGCTTGAAAATGTATAATTACAGCATATACATGATATAGTGAAATAAACACATTTCTCAAAAAGCAAGATGTATCTGTGGCGTACTGCATGTTACCTTCACATTTCTCCCTCTTTCCTCTAGTCTTGTGACCGCCTGAAATAAAACAATTTAAAAAAAACGGGGACATCGTTCACCTTCGCTGATCCAAATAAAACAGCCGCCTGAAAATTTACATATCATAGGTATACATATAAATATTTATACATTCTCGAAAGTTTCACGTTTATAATCTCTTCGAGCAGCATTGACACAAATCGGCGATTCACAAAAATTAATGCGCTTTCTTAATTCACGCACGATGTTCGCGATCTCCCATCAGCCTCCCAATCCCAACATCCGATTGATCAACGCCACTGTAAGTATTCCCCCAAAAAACCATTCAGCGAACGCGTTGCTGTGAAAAATCACATTACATACCATTGCAATAATTCGCGCAAGAATAATATTTTCCCTGATAATATATACCCACGCTGTGTGTCTCTCACAATAAGTTTCACCACGCGTCATCGTATTACACGCGCTCCTCGCTGTCCGCGCGTCGATTGGCAAACGCGAGTGGCGGCCGCGTATCTTTATATACCACCCAGTCCCGAAATTCCCCACCTGCGAATCCACGAAGGCCGCGCGAGAAGGAAATTTGCGAGGGCAATACATCGTTGCGAAACGTGGGGCCTTCGCGAGTTATATTATATCGATCCGTGGGTATATACGTAGATAATGTGATTGAGCGGTATGCACACGGCGACGATTTAATTAGCGGCATCGCGAGCGCAAAGAGGTGTACGACCTTGTCAAGTTGCAGGGCGGTGGCAGAGAAAAAAAAAACTAGTTCGCGAAACTGTTTCCTTTTTCGAAGCGTCGCGATTGGAAAGATATGCCAGAGATGGACAATTAACCTTAATTCAATTGCGTTAGTGGGGCTGGCCGATGGTAATGGGAGATTAGTCGTAGCGGTTATAATTGGAGCGATAATAACGTGTAATTCAAATGTTGTGAAAATTAGTGGGAGTGGTGTATTTACATTCGTAGAATTGCTTAATTTATCCACTAAATCGAAAATAATTGTATATACCTAATTAAATCATTTAAAAAATCAATTAACGCATAATTATGCTAAGGTCTAATATTACTAGAGCGTGATTATTTTCTTTCTTCTTTTTTTTTTTAATAAAGTACCGCTGAAGTAGTCATTCTAGGCCGCGTAAGTGTTAAAAATAACACTTTTTATGAAGAAATAAATTACGTACACGACCGGTGAAGTTTTACGACCGCTTTATATTTCAATAATCAATTCTGAGGTCTTAAGCGTTGCCCGAAGTAGGTTAATATGGCGGTAATTTACGAACGAAAGTGGTGATTAATCCCGAAATAAATGCAAGATTCACGTAATAATACTAATAAAAGAAAGTTATTCATTAGTCCACCTGCACGAATGTAAACGAATTGAATAATTGTAGCTTTTCTTTAAAATTACCCCCCGATTAGAAATAATAAAAAGCTCTTAAAAATAAATTTCTTTTATTAAAAACAAGCTCTACTTTACAAATCCATATTGTTCCTATTCACAAAAAGAAACTTTCACTGTCCGCGTTCTTCACATATCACATCTCACATTCTTTTATAAAAATAAACTATTCACGTAAACATTCAACACATCCTCAGTAGTACAGGCTACCCTTGGGGAACAGCTGGTAGCCAGGCGGAGGGTTGATCATGTTAACCAGAGCAACGTATCCTGGCGGAAGGATATCTTGTGGTCGCCGATGAAGCGTGGGCTTCTCCTCCACTGGCACCAGCACAGGTTCCGGCGCATACTCCGGTCTCGATTCGCCCGCGTACGCGTGAGCGGTAACGTAAGGATCGACACTCGACGCGGAGTATTCAATGGACGACGGGTACGCCAGCTGATGATGGCGAGCCTCGGTGTTGGTGGCTGCGATGAACGGCGTCGCCTTCGCCACGTACTCGTGGAAGTTCTTGTGAGCGATGGTGTAGTCCGGTGTCTGATGGAAGACGTGTGATACCGCGGGCTTGCCGCTTACCGATGACAGAAGGGCGCATGTTGCCAGGGACAGGGTCAGAAAATGCTTTGCCTGTTGACGAAAGAGAAACTGGAGGTTATGGAGGCTCGATATACCGTGGGACGTTTTAACGATGGAATCCCGAATTTTCGAAGCGAAATCGATCGATTGCGTTTTAGGTGGACGGATTATTGCGCAAATGTTGGAATGGAATTTAGTCGTAGTGATGACACTTCGATTTTTATGTTCTAGTTGACATTGAATTTTACAGTTTTTTTTTTTTAATTACTTTTAAAATATTGAGAAATTGTTAGTGGAATTATATTATACTATTAAAATGCAACGGTGGTTAGAGAGAATGACCATTTAATTCACGGTTATATGAATTGTTATTATTTTAATGCAAATATATATTGAATACTGCAAAATCGTCGTCAAAATTTTAATATAGCACTAATTATGGGCTTTTCTATAAAATCATTATTACACATCGAAAATTACCGCACTTGATGAAAAATATTTTGTTATTATCTCTTAATTAAACCAGAATCATAATCACAACTACTAGGCCAAATCCACAAAAATTTTTACATCCTAAATATTTTCAACCTCGCTATCACGGAAAATGACAACCCCAATAAGAAAACCGCAAAATCTGGGAATCCTGCTTACCACCGACATGACGATCCACGCGTCCGAAAATATTCACGACTGTTTCCAAAATCGCCCACCGATCGCGACAGCGGCCACACTCTCACTGCCTCTCCAAAAATCATCCTTGCTCCTCTTCACCCGACCCACTACTTCTAGCTCATCTTCCCTCCTATCTCTCTCTTTTTTTTCTCTCTCTCCAAGAGCGCGCGCCTCCCATTCTCACCTCCATGTATTTACCTACCTACTAGACGTATCGCTCAATCGTTAGCTCTCTAATCGAATTAAAGTATGTATCACCTAACGCGTGTCATTATCCAAACATCCACAATTGCGCCACGTACGCGCGATGCCGAATCTCGGGAGGGAACAACGAGATCCGTTGTTCGTATTTACGCAACGGCGCGTATAGCAGTGGATACGTTTTACACATCCACGCATCTGTCTGCGGCTGCTGCTGCTGTTGCGATCGTTATCTTGCGCGAGTATACACGTGGGCAGTATAAGAGGATATACCTATAGAGGAGCGCGATCTCGTTTTCTCGGTATCTCGGTAACTAAAACGCCCGGGAGTTTCGACAGTTTCGCTTCGATCACCTATATTAATATTATATCGAAACGTATATCGAGAGGCCCGCCCGCGGGTGTCTACGAGACAGACAGTCGCGTTGTAGTTGTTTTTTTTTTCTTTTCTTTTCCTCGTTCGTTCTCTCGGTCGAATATTTTTTTTCAAAAGTGAAAGGCCTTTTTTCGGTTATGAATTCGTTTTCGTCGGGCTCGCCCGATGGAATGTATACGCCGGGTGCGCATTGTAATTTATGAATATTTGTACAAGGTCCTCTATCGGATCCATGAGATATCGTATAAGGTCGCGTGCCCTTTGTACTTTATTTAGGGTAGCCATTCAATCACGCATTCAATGTTATAGCATACGTTGTCGCAATCTAGAGACTATTAGATTTCTATTCTATTTCAAATTTTATGCTAATTAAATTACTATAATTAATGATACTCCAATGACACTTCAAATATATGCCGAACATTGCTAATAAGCCTTGAGTAAATCATTGACGTGAGGGAGAGACAGAGAAATAAAACAAAGTATACGTAAATTTTCATGATTAATGAACGTTAACATTTATTAACAGAAACAACATGGTCACTGGTTAACACACAATATTGTTACAATAACAAAATGAGTGGAAAAAACTCATACGACGACATGGACATGGCATACGACAATGACTCGTCCTCGCTCTTCTAAGGATATAACGACACTGACGTCGACGTGCTCCGACGATGTCTGGACAACTGAGAACCCGATCAGCAAGACCAGCCTCGAATGAATTTCTGCTCCGATGATTGAATGCTATATGACTTCTTAATATAAAAAGCTGAAGCTCGCACGTAGCCACCTGGGAGGAAGATTGGGTGAGCGTTGCTGGCTACCAAGATTGATGGTAGCGAGAAGCTGCGGTCGAATCCAGTCCTCCACAACAGTTCTATGAAGAGTCCTAAGACCTGGTGAGCTTACGAGTCTTCATGGAACAGCTCCCTCTCTTCTGGCCCGGTCGACAATGGCACGTTGGACAGACTTAGCTAGACCAAAATTACCAGGTGCTGGCGTACTGGTTGGCGCTGGTGTAGGCGGTCTGGTGAGCGTAGGCGGTCTGCTGGGCATAGGCGGTGTGGACGGGGGCAGCAGCGTAGGTGGTGTGGGCCACAGCGGGAGCAGCGGCGTAGGTGGCGTGGGCGACGGGGGCAGCAGCGTAGGTGGCGTGGGCGACGGGGGCGGCAGCGTAGGTGGCGTGGGCCACGGGGGCAGCAGCGTAGGTGGCTACAGCGGGGCTGGAGTAGGTCTGAGCGTACTGGGTGTAGGCGACGGGGGCAGCAGCAGCGTAGCTCTTAGCGACGACGGGGGCAGCAGCGTAGTGGGCGACGGGAGCGGCGGCGTAGGTCTTGGCGACGACGGGGCTGGAGTAGGTCTGAGCGTACTGGGTGTAAGCGACTGGGGCAGCAGCGGCGTAGGTCTTGGCTACGACGGGAGCGGCAGAGTAGGTGGCGACGGGGGCAGCAGCGTAGTGAGCTACGGGAGCGGCGGAGTAGGCAGCGACACTCTTGACGACGGGAGCGGCAGCGTAGCTGGTGTAAGCGGGAGCAGCGGCGGCGTAGCTGGTGTAAGCGGGAGCAGCGGCGGCGTAGGTGGTGTAGGCTGGGGCAGCAGCGTAGTGGGCCACGGGGGCGGCAGCGACGGTCTTGACGACTGGGGCGGCAGCGTAGTGAGCCACGGGAGCGGCAGCGACGTGCTTGACGACTGGGGTGGCGACGGCGGCCTTAACGGCAACGGTGGCGGGCTCCTTGTGGACGACGGCGTTGAATCCGTTCACGGAATCGGCGGTGTAGTCGACGGTGCGCTTGGTTCCGTCAGATTCGAGGAGGGAATAGCTGCCCTGGACGACGTCACCGTCGCGGGTCTCGTGCTGGCTCTTGGAGTCTCCGGTGAGGGAGTCGTGGACGCCGTAAGAGTAGCTGTATTGGGGATGGGGGTCGTGCTCCACCTCGACGGTCTTGGTGACTACGGTCTCGGCAATGGGGGCGGCGGCGTAAGCCAAAGGTGCGGCATGGAGTGCGTGGTGGAGGTCTCCAGCGCTGGCGCAAGCCACGAAGGCGGCGAGGACGATAAGCTGAAATTTCAAATTTCATTTATTAGCGTGAATTACTTTGATATTTTTTATAGTTAGTCTATAGTCTTTAGATAAGATTAATCAATTTATCAAGTATTTGACCATTAAAATTGTAAAATAAACAAATTACTGAATGAGAATTTGGTCACTAATTACTATAAAATCAAATAGACTACTTTGAATTGAAACACAAAGAAGCTAATTATAATTCCAATGTAAATTTGAAAAATTTGAAAAAATAATATGAAATTAGATTAACTAATTAAACCGTAAACTCACTTTGAATGCCATGTCTAAGTTGCTTAGATGGGTTCTCAGCTGAAACTGATGTCGAGCAGTCGGCTCGCATGTCCTTTTATACGAAAATCAGGGAAGCATCCGTGATCAAATTTTTTTCTAGCCACCTCTCTCGGTCACCTACCACCACGCCTTCCTCAATCGTCAACGAGACACACCGCAGAGCCTCGTCGAGATGCTAAGCAAACGCGACGGCCTATCAACTACGTCACAGTTCCCTAAATCCCGGACCATCCAAAATCCAGTTCAAACGCGAGCGAGAGGCATACATTATTGTCAGGCGCCGCCAGTTTGAGTGACAGGGTGTTTCTCTCACTCTCGCTCTCTAGCGAGCGCACGGAAGATCGGGTCGGCGAGATAGATTGTGACGTCCGCGGCGATCTTATAACCGGAGGGCCTTCCATCTTGGCACTTTAAGACGGATTACAAAATCATTGCGCGCCCGATGCGACCTTTCAATGTCGAGGGCTGATCGTCTTGCCCCATACACACGTACATAGAATTCGCTAATTAATCACGATGACTGCCCAGTTTGCCCGGGCGTAAATGCAGATTTGACAAATTCGCGCGCGGGGCCTGCGGGTAATGTTCTCAGGCGCGAGAAACATAAGCTATTGGCGCGCGAGACCTTGCAAAAGTACTGTAAGTCACAGGAGGCATGTAATGGATTATGTGTCTGGATTATCAATATTGAAAAGCACTTAGGTTCACTTTGTCGAGTATTAACACAAGCCCCTATTTTGGGAAAGAGTTTATTTCATTTCAATGGAGACAATCAATTGTTGAGAAGTACAATTCTATATTTGGCAAACAAATGTAGATTAAATTTTTTCAGAGAAGGACGGAGGTACTACATTATGTCATCTTTCGTCATACGAATAAAATGTAGTGAGCATATACATTTGAGTTATGTAGTATTAATACTGGAAGTTGATTCCTTAATTGAATATCATTACACCATTTTATTAAATCAATAATTTTATTGGATTTTATTGGATCAGTTGTTGTTATCTGTTATATATTATCTCAAGTCACAATAATTTTTACTTTTCTTAAAACTTAGATATTGTTGCTAGGGTGGTAGCAGTAGTAGTTAGCCATACCCTAGTTGTTGGACATTTTCATTGTAACAGTAACGTAAAAATAAAAAGTGCTAAAATTTAATAAATCGTTAAGTAAAGTAGTGGTTATTTACTTCCCAATCACCGCCTTCAAAATCGTATATTTATTTCGATTGAGAAACGTGAAAGAAAAAGTGGCCGATAACTAAATTAGATGATGTCCGACAACTGGTGTCGCCAGCCTATATGATATTTATTAAAAATCAAATAGTTCAAACGAGTTAGTCTATAAAACTTCTAAGTAGAGTCAGCTTAATAAGTATTTTTTTTTCTGCATAATCTAAATTTTTGCAAATTTTTAACTTAATATTTTAATACATATGAATAGTAGAAAATTTTATTTTAGAGATAGTAGTAAAGTTTTAACAATTCACTTCCGCGTGAGGACATTAGTAGTAAAGTTTTAACAATTCACTTCCGCGTGAGGACATTTATGTGCGCCATGAATGCGACAAAGATATATATTATATCTAATATAATAATCTATGAAGCAAGAAATTAATATTTTGACGTATCATTTGATGGCCACGAGGACATGAAAGCACTGAAGGTAAATTCACTTTCATTCGCTCACTGATTGAATTTCGTATAGAAATTTTGAGAGATACCTAGTCATTAATCTTTATGAAAATTAGTTTTGATCCGGTATATGCTCTGACAGGCTTGCGGACAAAAATCACAAATGCAGATGTGCATGCTCGAATAAAAATCATTCAATTTATATATAATGAGCCTCTAGAATATGCTGAACGCCTCAAGCAATCGAGATCATAATTTCTCTCACATTATATAGTTATAAATTATTAATACAGAAATTAAACTAAAGAAATAAGATAATCTTAATTATTTTAAATAGTTTTCATTTATTATAAACTATTTTGGCCATATTTTTCTGCAATTCCTTTCTCCGAGAGTAAGCTTTGGAACAATGAAAAAAAATTTTTTTTTAAGATTGTTATATTATCATAGTAAGATGTAAGATTTAAAAATAAATAGAAATGGTTGAAATTTGTGTTATTTATTCGTCCTAGAAAAGCTTTAAGTATATATAATTGTAAAAATAGAAAATATAATAAAGTATAGAGCAAATGAGCCTTCAGTCAGTTTTTTAAAGATTTTCGATCTTTACTCATATTATCATTTTGCTTTTAATATTTTTCTATGCACAAATTAATATATAAAGTCATTATCAAACATTATATTATTATAAAAAGTAATACACCGAATCATACAAAATAAACAGTATAATTCCATAAAGTTTATAATATAAGTGAAATTATACATGCTTCATCTAATTTAATTATTTTGATAAAAGCATAAGATATGGGTGGGTTAAACATATATATAATTATGTGTTATATAATAAAAATAATTTTGGAGAATTCAAACTCGATTGCTCCGCAGAATTTCCAACTGATCCGCGATGAAAAATCTCAAAACTGATGTGCTCCTCCGAATTGACAATCCTATTCCCAGTTATATACTAAACGCAAACGTCAAGAGAATAAATGGTCTCATCATCACTTCTAAGGTTCGCTACCGACTCTCAAACCCAAAGCAGAGCAACTCTTCCAACCAATTCGTCAATTTCATGACGTTGTCGAAATCAATATAACGCTATTACGATCGGCAATTTCACACGCATCTTATTAGCATCGCGTGTGCGCGCATTATCCCATTGTATGCCGGCAATTACAGATATCGCCTCAGCACTAATTGCGCTCGCAACCATACGATCTTTGTGGCGAAAGAAAAGAGACAGCAGCCGCTTCGCACGCGTGTTTTCTTCGCGCGTTAATCGCTCTCGCGCGCGAGAGAGCAAGTACACGAGAGAGTGAAAGGTGACGTAATAGCATTCGCGATGGGCCGCGGCGATGGTCATCGGTCGAAAGTGGATCAGGTACGCGCGGGGACGGAGGTACTACATGCCCGCCGACTTATTGTATCCCTCATCGTTGCGACAGACTCGCGACTGTGTGTGAAAGAGAGACGCGAACAGGCGGCGGCTGATGTCCTGGGGGTTATATCGCGCCGCGTTGCCTGCGGGATCTTTCGTGGGAAGAGAGAAAGAGAGTCGGGGCTCTTTCTTTCTCTCTCCCGCTGACATTTGAAACGGGAACGCGGCTAAGGCTGAGGAGGAGCAATACATCCAAGGAGTATATAAGATCGGGCACCGCCGGCTTTTGGCATCATTCGATCAGCCTTCTCAGCTCAATCGACACCATCGATCCAACAAGCATCTCCAAAATGGCCTTCAAGGTAAGACTCATCAAAGAAACTAAATTCGTAATTTTTGCAAAATTTTGTTCTCTTTCGATCCCATTTCTCTCAATTTTTTGTTTAAACTTTAAAATATTGTTCCCCTCAACATCCACTTAACTGACTACTCAACTCGAAAAATGAATTTATCAAGCATACTTTTACAATTCCGCCATTTTCATTCTTACAGTTCGTCGTTCTTGCCGCCTTCGTGGCCTGCGCCAGCGCTGGACTCCTGCCCGCCGCCCCGGTCGCCTACTCCGCCCCGGCCTACCAACACTCGGCTCCAGTTGCCTACTCCTCCCCCGTGGCTTACGCCGCACCCGCAGTACACGCCGCTCCCGTGGCCTACGCCGCACCCGCAGTCCATGCCGCTCCCGTAGCATACGCCGCTCCCGTAGCCAAGGCCGTCGTCACCAAGACCGTCGACAACGAGTTCGACCCCCATCCCCAGTACTCCTACGGATACGACGTGCATGATGCCCTGACCGGTGACGCCAAGACCCAGCAGGAACAGCGCGACGGTGACGTCGTCCGCGGCAGCTACTCCCTCGTCGAAGCCGACGGCACCCGCCGCATCGTCGAGTACACCGCTGATGACCACAACGGATTCAACGCGGTCGTCCACAAGGAGCCCGCCACCCATGCCGTCAAGGCCGCCGTCGTCGCCCCAGTCGTCAAGCACGTCGCTGCCGCCCCCGTGGCCCACTACGCTGCCGCCCCCGTCGCTCACGCCACCTACGCCGCTGGCCCCGTCGCTCACGCCACCTACGCTGCTGCCCCCGTCGCTCACGCTACCTACGCTGCTGCCCCCGTGGCTCACTACGCCGCTGCCCCCGCCGCCCACTACGCCGCTGCCCCCGCCGTCGGCTACAAGAGCTACTACTAAGCGTATTCGCGCCTCGTAGTGGTGATGTGTCAGGGCTAGTGATATGTGTAATAGCGTATTTATTTTGTGTAAACTATAGGAAAAAATTCTATTCTTCTGTTATACATCGCACACGACTGATTCTTTTTACTCTGTACATTTTTTGTTCTTCTGTCTCTCACGGCTTCTGTCTGTATTTGCACGAACGACGTTCTTTTTTAATAGGCCAATTGTACTTTTTGTACGCATAGGTTTAAATTATGAGTGTAAGTCTGTAAATAATATATAAAATAAAATTACTCACAGCTGCAGTTATAAAAATTAAATAATGCCTTGGTTCATTTGCATTTCCCAAAACTATTAAGCACCTTGTTTTATTTAAAAGCGCTATACAAATTAAAACATTATTTTTATTACAAATGAAGTACTATTTCCATCTTATTTTTCATGCAACGAAATTGTTGTCAAGGATAATATCTTGATTAAAATATTCATTTTCTATTTTCACTTCTATTTATATATAGCGAGAATAAACTTTCTTTTAAATCTTTTATTTTAGATATCGTAAATTTATAATCATTTGAAAAAATTAGAAAACATTTTTTCTCTTCTTCTTTATACTATACCATTACAGAAATAGTACAGTAGCGAAGGTTTTGATTATTTAACTATTATTTATCATCTGCGAGTCATAATAAAATTAAGATGTTTTAATGATGGATTATCCGTTATAATAATTAGAGGAAATATTTACCTTTTACTAATCATGAATCTACAAAAATTATGTATTTTACGATCATTGGTCGTATTATAGTATTTATTAAAATATTTTATTACAATGGAAAAATTTTATATTTTCAGGAAACTAAATTAATAATTTTTTTTCATGTAGTATGTGTATACCATAATAATGATGGCCATACGGGTATAAAATTTACACCGCAGATCGTGTAATCTATATACGTCTTGGTGCGCCAAGTGCAATATTACAGCCTAATACCGACCGGTACTATTTAAAACATTGTTACATATTCTAACATTTTATAGTGTGGCATCTAGAATAAATTCATATAAATTTATCACTCCTTCAATTATGAAATCTTCTTTCTAGTTAAATAAAAAAACAAGTCTTATTTTTAAAATCAATGATGAACATCCTGCATGGAAAGTAAATCACTTGCATGCAAAAATCATGTGATCGGTGAAAAAAGAAACACTGTTAGGCAGTAATATTTGGCCTCCAGCCCAGTTTAAGTTCACATTCTATTTATGATATTTTGTTGTTTAACCTTATAACACACACGTGATGTGTAATTTTAGCGGTGGTGATTGTGGAACCCTTTACGTAGCCTTTTTAACAAGAAGCGCACCTTGAAAGTAAAGATCTTATATATCCAGTTTTAACGAAGCGTAAGAATATGAGAAACACCGACAAAATGTTACTTCCGATTCAATAAGAATAAAATCGTAATTATTGCAAGTCTGAAATTTTTAAAAGAAGCATTTACCTAGATATTTTTTAATTGGAATTGATAATTTCATCATATCTCCAAGTAATAAATTTTTCTGAATTACTTAATAATTCGCATTGACAATGGAATTAGTCATATATGACTTTCATATTATTAATATTTTAAATAATATCTACAATTTGTGTCTAAATCAATAAATATTATATCACTTGAGTACAATAGATATATCCATTCCCTTATTGACATCGAATAACCTCATACTGTAAGGAACTTTCATGTTCAAGGATCACATTCTGTTAAAGTAATGTAAAGTGTCTTACCGGCGCTCAAAGTAACCTGAAAAGCAGGTGCAAGATTATATCACATCGATTTTTTATTTCAACTCAATATAAACTTGAAAAATCTTATTCAAGGTCGTATGATTATATTATCTAATGCATACATTTAAAAAAATGTAATTAAATAAAAAATTTGATAGTCTTTATGAATTTTCTGTAGAATATGTTAATAATAGTAATTGCTTAATTAATCGTTTACTTTTTTTCGACGTCTAGTTCTAAAAACTTGAATTGAACACGACTATGAAGATGCACGTGCTTGCTTGCTTTCCATTTTTACAACTTAACATGAAAGAATTATATTTTTTTTAATTTTTTTTTTATTTTTATTTATTTAACCAGAGTAAAGTACAATGAATTACAAATTTCGTAACAATTATACATAGTTTACATTACAATTGTAACCCAGCAGAGGACAAATTTTTTCCTGTTCGCTGGTCCGGCCTACTTAATACTAACTTAATACTAGAATTAATTTAATGTATAACGATTTTATAGAAGCTATAGGAATTGCTACTGCTTAAGTATT